>JAQIXX010003374.1:0-19963 GCA_034700605.1 Willowsia nigromaculata | reverse complement strand
GACATTTGACGCTCTTCAACGGGAAATGGTGGGCCTTTCAAAAATTTTCAAAGACGGAATTCTACATAGTTTTTGATGCTCTGTTAGCCTATAGTAACGACTTCTCGAAATTTGAATCTGGATTTCGACCTCTTTTCTATGTGAGATGAATTAGCCCTTTAAAATAAACCGAAACGTCGGACATAAATACATTGAAACAACTAAACCCAATAAATCATTTCATTTAATACGACTGAATGGTTATTTGTGAACCGTCTCAAGTTTGATTCATAGAGAGGCCTTGCAGTAACACAATTTCAATTGTGAAAACAACATTTAGTAAACTAAGCATGAATGGTTTTGTCACCGTAAAGCATCCAAGCCCGGTAAATCCTAATGTTGGACCCGTATTCACTCGCTTGTCAAGCCTTGCAATCTACAAGTTAGAATTCCATACTTGCTGCAGTAATTTGATCACGGATCGCATATTTCACTAATTTAAAAATTTATCTGATATTTGCAATATGTTTGAGATAAATTGTTTAGCTTACGTAGCCACAAGATAAAAAATTTCCAGGACACTTGTTTACTATTTCTCTTGTCTTATGAGCGTGCTCATTCACTCTTGCCATAAAAAGAGAGAGCAGAAAAATTCGAGCAATGACGTGAACAAAGGACCATTTGCTGTAGATGGAGTGGACAATGCTGTTTTCTGTAAAAGCTGGATTCACTGAGTTCATTAACTGCGGACAACAAGAAGCAGTAACATATCGTACAGATCAACATATAGATCAAAAAATCTTCTAAAGTTGCAATCTTCATGCAAATATTCTTCTATATATAAAATTATACCTGCTTGCAGACATAATAAATGTTTATTGTATACGATACAAAGATGACTGGTGAAAAGAACGCATTCATGTCATTCAACAAGTCACACAACGTGTCATGATCCTTCGCCAGTTGAATCCAGGCATGGCGATCTGAAAGAATTTAGTTTTCAATACAAATTCACTGAATCCTAAAAATTAAATAAAAGGGCTGGTCGTAAGAATTTTAAAATCTTAATGCCTAGTTTAGAAATGTGGGCATCAGGAATTCCCGATGATATCATGGGCTGGAGTAGAATTTCATGTGCTACTTCGTTAAGAACTTTAAACTTGAAATAGAGAGCTCTCGCAAATAATGACATCATAACATCCACATAATTTCCGCCGTAAAGTGCAAGCTTGTGACTGAGAAATGCTGGAATTGCAAAGATGGGGTTACCACCGAGAAAATTGACCCAGTAATTATGAGCTCGCCAGTAGTACATTTGCAAAATTGACGCTTCCATATTTGTCTCTACTCCATACTTGGTAGCATGACCTGATATTAAATGAAAACAGTAAAATAAACTTGAAATTTGTGATGTAGATGTAACTATTCCAAAGAATTTTGATGAATATTACCGTTAATGTCATCAAACGCAACGAAGTACTCCATGTGTAATACCGCGTTCTCCAAAACTGCTGACGTTAACATTACAACGCTCACAAGAATGATGGTTCGTTTTAAAGTTTCGTCCTTCCGAGTAAATTTTAAACCTGAGTTACATTTGCTCCACGATTTGAACATTTTGAGAAGGAGATGTCTACGGTGGAGAAAGTAGGAATACATGAAGACACCCCATACAGCAAATACCGGATTTCCAATGGCATTTGCGATTTCTGAGGGATTGCGCATTTGAAGATGAATCGTGTCTGTGATTGCTAATCCCATATTTAATACAAGAAGGAGTATGCAAAGAAGGCTGCTTAATGTTGGAATGCTGAAGAATCTGAAACGTTTTTAGTATAGATCATAAGATTGATGTTTTTAATTTTAATTACTAGATTGACCTAATTTTCTAGTGGAGTTCTGGGTAAAGTTAAGTCTGCTTACTTGCATCTCAGATCTTTGTAAGACCGTTTGAAAACTCCTGAAATGGGAATTATGCCCAAAACTCGACCTAAAATAAAAAGGCCTCTGAAACTTGCAAATAAATCGTTATCCATTTTTGCATATTTAAAAAAGTAATCAAACTATATTTCAGCGTTTGGTTATTTCTAATCGTCGAGCAAAGACGAATTATTGAGCACTAGGATTCTCTTGCCTTGTAAACAAAATTTCCAGTAATCCATGAATAGTTTGTACCATTTTGAAAATACATTGAGGCTTTCACATTCGCACATAACAGCTTTATTCACCTTGATATTATACAAGGTCACCACTCAAAAAGCTGCATATAATAAAATAGTATTTACTGAAACGTTTATTCATCCAGTTTTTCTTTTGTATTCTTAGTGTTTTTTAACAGAAAATTTTTACTATATTGACGTAAAACCTGTTATTACTGATGCAACATAAGCGAATAACAAAGCAAAATTTATAATAATTTGTTACCAACCAAACCATTTTATTTCTCCTCTGTTTTACCTAACGCCACATCAAACACTGGGACATGTTTATACAAAATAAATAGATACATGATTGATACTTGCTACATCATTTTTAATAGATAATTGAGCAGAAGTAGTACGCTATTATAATACTGCCTTGCGAAATTCATTAAGATTAGTAAAATGGGTATTATTTTGAAAATAGTAATTTTCGTCACGCCAACAAACATATTAAAAGAGACACTTGAAGAACACACCTGTCCTCTAACTAATCATTATCTATAATTTGTGGTGGGTTTGGATGGCTTTCGTTTCTCCAGTTATAGTGTATACGTTTTTATAGTTACAGTTACAATAAAATTCTTTTTGTGACCGGGAAAAGTCTTAGCCTAAATATCATTCTTTTGAAATAATTTATAGTTTTTTAATCAAACACTTGAAAATGTACACTAACAAATTGTATACTGTAATTTTGTGCCATATTGGTTTCCTTTTTTCCTCCTAATTGTGAACCTTTTTAAAATCAGCTTACTAACTAATAACTAATACATAAGATGCAAACTAACAGTATTATCAATTATGAAATTTTGAATGTTTAATGGAGTCATTGGCTCTAAATAGTTGGATCCTCCAAAATACACTTTCAGAATTGGAAGGGATTTTTGCCATCTTCTAAACCATTTGTTTCTTCTCAAAGCCATGTTCTGATTTAACTCAGGGTTGAGTCCAGTAGATACCTTGTAGACGTCCGATAATGCCCCATAAAAGAATATTAGCATCCAAATCATTCCACTCGAAATGCATACATTCAGAATGAACATGCCGTCAATCCCTTTGTTTTGCAATATTTTCAAACTGTTGTACAAACAGAATATTTGACTGAATGAAATCCCAATGATTCCATATTTGATGAGCCCATCAGAATTGAAACATCTGTAGTAGGTGAGCATCAACTGAATCTTGCGCATGTCCAGTGTTCCCAGATAAGTCCTTTCATTAACTTTCTTCGTCATTGTTAGTCGCGCCCCACATTCCATAATATATGAAAATTGTTGACGGTATTATTATGTAGCAATCGGTACTGAAAAAAAATTGTAGTTTGGTTAGATTTGTAATTTTTTGTGCAATTATACCACAAGTTCCTGTAGATTAAATTCCTGTAGATTCCTGCAGATTACTGTAGTTCAAGTAAATTGTAAATAAAGCTGCAACTTAAAACTTATTTGGTTCTGACTAGAGAATGAAGCCAACTCACCATAGGGATCAATTTAAGGCAGATTTGTCTTTTGCAGTTTGCTAGGCTGATTAAAATGTATTTAAGAGTTTTTTGGAGTGAGCTTGTTTTGGGTGGTTACAGACGTTTAAGTTTTTAAGCGATAACTAGTCAACTCTGTATTTTAAGGATTAACTTAACTAATGTTTTAAATATTAATATATGTTTTCTCATGGGGTTTAAAGATGTTTGGAACATGTTTTTTTATAAATGTAATTTTATTGCTGACGTTTTGATAATGAACGGTAAGTCCTCATCAAAATGCACTGAGCAAAGCAGAAAAGAAAATTATTGTTAAGTTTAAGAAAATTGTAACAGTACATTATTTAGGGTTGTATTGTATGATAAATTGTGTTCCATTTGGATTGTCCGACTTTTCCTTAGCTATATTTTATTTCAACTTGTAAAACTCCAATAGTCTTGAGAACCAAATGGGTTGAAGGTTCTGATTTACTCTTTGTGCTGTTTTATCTGCAAATTGCTATGAGACCGGAGAAAAGTGTTAGAAAAAGAAGTTTGAATACTCAGATTTCAGTTTGAAGAATAATGCACGACACTTAATTAGTCAGTTTGATTAATATTAGCGGAAGGAATAATTTTGCGGATGGAATTTGACCAAGCAGGATGAACTATCATAATCAGGCGAATCGATGAATTCTTTATGGGATATAATCGTTTTTTATTTGAATATGTAGATCCACACTACAATAAATACTTCGGATTTCAGCCATTATTCGCCAGAAGTTCGTGTGCTTTTCTTGCTCTAACCAATTCTCTCATCGTTTTGCAAGTCTTCACTCAAAGTTTTTGCGTGTATAAACAATTGTTTACCTGAATCCTGAATATCAAGATGTATAAGCCAGATTCAGATTAAAGTTTACGCTTCTTAACTATGCACGGTTATGTAGGAAGTATGCAACTTCGCTTTAATAGCTGATGAATAGTTTAAGCATAACAAAACTTCATAAAATATTTAAAAGCCTACAAACGTAGAATGAGAAAAATGTTTCATGCCCACACCAAGGTTCAAATAAGTCAGTAGAATACTACTTGAAGATTGTCATGTACAATCGAAGCTCTATTCTCTTTGAAGAGTGTAAGCTATAATGAGCTATAAGAAATTGGCTTGCGCAAATTTTAATTAATTTTACAAGGTATGTTCAATATAAGAGAAACAATTATATTTGCATACTTAATCACCGGAAAGAGCACCAGCTATGCACCGTTATCAAAATAATTTGTGTTATCGAAATATTTTTTGGGTTATTTTGCACGGAGACTTGATAGATTTATAGTTTTCTTGAGTAATTTCTCCTAGTTTGGGACAACACACACAACAACTAAAACAATATTAACCATCTTATGAATAAATTTCTTTATAGTTCAGTGCTCAAGTGGCAATCTTCTTATATAAACAAGTAATTGCCTGTTCCTACTGCTGCTATAAACGTAATTTTTCCCTTAACCATGCTTGTTAAATAATAAAGTCGGCATAAAGGTAGTTGTATAAACCATTGTATAAACCGTTTCAATTTATTGTAAGTTGTGGAAAAACGAAAAATATTTTTCGTCGATATGTCGGGTAATGACTTTAATAGACAGCCGAAGTTGGCTATCATAATTAATTTATATAAAAAATATTTAATACTTAAAGCACAGTAGAACCTCCCTATAATCGCACCCAGGGAAAGGTACGTATTTGCAATTTATGGTTGTTTTTTTGGAATACGTCTGTATAATTGCTTCCGCCGTTACTGAGTCTTGAAATTGTTACCTAAACGGACTGGCCGCCCATAAATAACATGCTTTTGAATACAAAATGCTTCTCATATTACTCAAGACAATGTAGAAACCTTCGAAATAAAGCAAACAGTCCAAATTACAACAAAGGCAGGTGTATCTATTAAAAGGAACGCGTTATTGCGAAGAGACGCCTACTCCAGATTTTACTGTAGGTTACTATCATTGCATTGCAATGCAATTTCAATGCATTGTAAGTTAAAAAGAGAGTCAGGATAGCGCAATAATGGGCAATTATTGAAAAGAAAATCAGGACAGGTAAAAATAAAGAAAATGCAGGGTGTAGAACTGTAACTACATGGAGGTTGCAATTTCATAGAGGTTTCATTGTACTCAAAAATCGTCAGTTAGTCTTGCATTGGGATTATTGGGAACTGTAGTCTTGAACGATGGCTTTGGCTCCTTTACACTATAGAAGCGTTACTGCGCAACCCGTTTCCTCTACTCTTCATTACATCAATTATTAAATACTGCCTCGCACATTAAAAGCATTTCATTTTTAGGTTTTATTAGACTAAAAGCTTTGTTTAGATAATTTAATAATGATAGCCACCTTCGGCTGCGTAGTTAAGTCATTATCAAACACTTCGGTGAAAAACAACCACTCAAAAATAATATGCCGCTAATATAATTTTCTTTTCCAAGGAGAAAACCACATTTAAACTTGAAGTTGGAACAAATATTTACTTATTTATATGAAGATTGCCAGTTGAGCACGCTAATGCATGAACTATGAAAAAATTTATAAGCTGGTTAATGCTTTTTTAGGTTTTGTGTGGGTTTTCCCAAACCAGGAGATATTGCAAAAGCAAACTATAAAATAATATGAAGTCTCCGTGCCATATCCCTGAACATTTAGAATGTATGCTTGAAAGATATCTATAATTAATAGAGAAGTTCTCATGTAGGCGGAAGCAGAAAAACGCTCTTCAAAATAGGATAATGTAAATTTCGGGTAGTATATCGTATAAATATATAATTGTTTACTTGAATTCTACATATCGAGTTTTATTAGCAAGATTTCGATTAAAGGTTTTGCTTCTTAGTGCACAGAGTTCTAAAACTGGTATTCTACTTCACTTAACAATCCCCTATTCGTCCGCGGATTTGATCATAAGTGTTTCTGAGCGAGAAAATTAAACTGTTGTGTTATTTTCCAGAAACACTTCATGATTTCTGGCTTAATTCGAGACTGGCTTAAACTTGTAGCGCTCTTGAGCTGGTTTCTTATTTCGACTTAATATGCTCGTGATAACTAATCTTGTTACCGACCTCAAAAAATCCCTAACGATCATGCAGAACCTAACCCCAGGGAGGTTGCGAACTCCTATAGAAATTCACAAAACATCGAAAGGAAGTTTTTTCTTTGAAACAAGCCAAAAATTTAAAAACTTGCACTGGAAATTTCACCTCCTAAACTTTGTAACCAGTTTGGTCGTTTTGTTTTACAAATTACTGTATGACTCTCCAAGCAACACGCATGTAACTGTGACAATTTGCATCATATACATATATTTCTTGGCACTCGTCGTCCTCGTCACCATGAAAAGACGGTCTGCAGAGATAGTCTACCTATTCAACGAATTCATCTCATTCGAATCAAGAATTGAATTGGAATATTGTTTCAAAAATAGTTTGGAAATCAAGTTCACTCGATTCTGTGTCAAGCTTCTGCGACAAAGTTTTGTTTCCATCTGCTTCGGATTAGGAATCTGTGCCGCTCTCATACCTCTAGCTCCATGGAACATACTTCCAACATGGGTTTCCGAATATCAGATCAACTCTGAGGAATACAAAGGGGTTGTCCTAATTCTGTGGAGATCTGCTACTGGACTTTTGACGTACACTGCCTGGCGCATATGTGCGGTCTATGGAGAACTGCCTATGATTCTTGCCCTACTAGCTGGCACTTTCTGCTTGTATACAACGAGCTGCGTGATTAACAGGTAATCGATATATATATATTTTTATTTTCAGTATTTGATTGAAAAAATTTACGAATATTTTATATTTGTTTTTATGTAGGAAACTAAATGTGGCAGGAAATATGAAAAATATTGAAAACATTGTCCATTTACACTATCAATTTCAAATTCTCACTGGGCTCTACAACGATATCATGAAGAAAACTATTGTGCTTGGATTTGCGATTTGCTCCCCTTTACAATTCTGCATGGGAGCTTTCATACTTATCAGTCAAAAAGACAGTTGGGATATTCCATTGTTGTTGGTGTCTGTCAACTGCATGTTTATCGGCCAGTCGATGAACTTAATTTGCTTCACATTTGCAAGGAAGATGTTTGCAGAGAGTGGGAGTGTAATTGAGAATTGTTTACAGGTAAGAAGGAAGAATTGCTTCGTTCAAAAATCACGCATTCAAAAAAGCATTAATGCATATTTCAAACCATTTCAAGCTCAGAAGATTTATTTCTTTGACACAAATTATTTTGATAATGGTACACAGCTGGTGCTCTTTCAGTTTTCTATTGACCAGTTGATTAATATTGTGTTGCTTGGCCAATAAGGCTTAGAGTTGATCTATCACGTAATATTTGCAGATTACTTTTTATATATCATTATCAGCACATAAAGAAAACATTTACAACTAAGATAAGTAGGATAAGCTCAAGAGTGTCATTGAAGGACTTGGGATTACTTTAATTAATCTTGTGATTTAATAGTATTGCAATGATAGCTGTATGCATGCTAATACTCTTGACGATATTGTATATGGAGTAATAGAAGGTGTGAAAGGTCTGTAATATTTGATACAACAAAAACAAAATCCCGGCTAAATTTAACTTAAATATTACCCAGAGTCATGACAGTAAAGCACACTAAATTAAAATGATAAAGCTATAAGAAATCTAATTTAATAAAATTAAAACAGCGAGGTTAAATAAATTCTCTGATCCGCCTCCATGTTTCATTAGAAAACGGTTTTCATGTCATAAAATATAAATAAATTTTACTTGAGATTTTTTCTCTAACATTACTACACTGCGGAATAAACGAGGTCATTAGTTTCAATCGGTTCCAACAGTGTATCGCAACTTATTTGTAACGACATAACTTTTTGAACAAAAAATTTTTGAGATATTTACAAACGAGCATTTTAAAGCTACTCGCCAACTCCTAAATATGGCTAGCAACCTCATTTTCAAAACCAACGAAATAACACAACGGCTCATAAACTTGGCCTTGCCACTTTGCATTTCATGGAATCCCATAAAAACCAAGTGGGAATATTCAATTGACAACAAATCATCCCTTCTGCCCAATCTTTTGATTTGTGTCTTCTTTCTGAACATACTCGCATTCATAACCATCGCAACCATCATCTTTTGTCTTGTCTACCACCCGGGTTTACTTTCATTAAAAGTTGTTTTGGTAAATATTTTCCTTGTTGGACTACTCGCTCCACTCATCACCTTTGACAACGTTATCTGCCTTTTGTACGGAGGAGAGATCACTTGGGTTGTAAATTGGGGAATTCAAACAGAACAAACTCTTGGACTGCGCAACATCCAGAAGAAAACAAAGGAAAATTTCTCGCTTGCCATCTTCTCAGAAATTAGGAAACTTTCCAAACCGATTGAAAAAATGTAGACATCATGGGACTTACGTTAGCCTACCTCCTTATTTTATGTATTTCTTGTGAAGTTCTGCTGCCTGGATTTTTAGTGTATAATAATGTGGACCCAACTTATACAATCCAGTTTGTATTGGCCAAGACAGGCCTTTTCCCTGTGTTAGATTATCAGCCCAACATATTTATTAGTTTAATTCGATGTGTTGTAATTTTTTACATCACTTTCCCCGGTATTTTGTGTGTCGCGACTTTAGCGATTTTGCTTATGAGTTATGCCTGTTGCGGCTATTCGAAAACTACCCGTTCTCGAGCCACGCTATCGACTCGTCACAGAAGACCAAAATGTTCGTTTCCAAGAATAGTGCAGGAATGAACCGTCGAGATTGTGAGGAATGCAATAAGAGACTTGGCAAAATAAAAGAGTGAGGATGTAGTTGAGCAAAGCGGTGAGGAGGAGGTATTCTCCGTGAAAATCATGAACTAAACGAGTAACTCTCGAGCTTGACTCTCAATGCAAAATAAATCCCCGCAGGGTGGACACAGAGTTTTGGTGATTTTAGCGTATTTTTATCACACAAAACAAAAGATGACAGAAATTACAGATTTTACAGAATTTACAAATTGACTCCTCAAACAAAACTTCTTTCTCAAAGACAGAAAATACAAAATCCCCAGCTTGGGGTAAACTGAAACAATTCTCTTCTCCCGCAGGAGCTCTACAAGAGTTACAAAGAGAGTTGACAAAGTTAGGAATGAGAGTGGCTGGAACTCCAGCCGAATAATTCATTATAAAGAACCACAAAAATCCTTCAAATCACGAAGTTTAACAAACTTAACGGTATTTTGGTGAGCTACAGGCGACAGAAAGCCGGGCTCAACTTTTACACAGGGAATTCACATTTACGACTAATTAGATCTGGCCAGAGCCAGCATCAATTAACAAAAAACATCGAATGACAATTTTTACCAAAAACCAACGGTAAATTACACGTGTGAAGCATCACACCATAAACGTACACAGAAATAGCTACAGAGCCACACGGCCACTGAGCTGTATAGAAAACAAGTCATCTCACCTCTCAGAAGCGAGTAAAAATCTCAAGACAAGAAACAAATTTTATCTACTTTATGTAAATTTCCCCAGATTCATTCATGATCCTGACAATGCCCACATTTGCATTTTTCTTATTTCTTACCTTCGACAAATGGAAGTGAATTATCCACTGATGAAATTATACAAATACTTTCGTGTGTCTATTCATTCTATTGACAAGATGCTAAGACGTGATTTGGGTGGATTTCTTGGAGGAATATACTTCTTAATCATATTGTCTATCAATCTTTCTATATTCGGATGGACATTTCTTGATACTGCAGTGTATCTGCTGTTTGTTGGGATACCAGTGTTTTTATTGGTAGTCACAACGTTTGCGTTGGAAGTTATGAGTTTCATTTTTGAGTCAACCAGTGATATTTTGAAGCATTTGAAAGGTCAGTTGTATAGGACAGCAACGCGTAAGCATTTAAGGAAGGTTCTTAGGTCAATGAGGCCGATCGCAATCCCAGTTGGCGATGTTGGGATTGTGGATAGGGACATCAAAACAAACTATTTTTATAGTCTTTGGGATCAAGGGGTGAATACGTTGATGGTTTTTAGGGATACATTTTTGTAAGTAGTTACAACTTCACCTATTTTTAGTGAAAACGTATATTTTCTTTCTCACGTAGCTGTTAATCTAGTTCATGCATAAGTATATGCATAATTTTTAGCAATAGTAAATGTTAGTTTAATTTTTAAAAGAATTTGTAATCTATTACTAGTATCTTATAGTAAGTATTAATTTGCTTCATTGTGTGCCATCGAAGTTCCAAATTTGATCATACATAATTAATTTGGCTGTTAAAATAACTATTGGTCTGCAGCTCTCGACAATGCCACATTAAAAAGATTTCTTTAAAACTTGAATAAGAAAGTTAAAATTTTGTTCTAATCTATATTATGCATTCAATATTGTGATACAAAATGTTGAGTGATGTTTTTAATAATATATTGTTGCAAAAATGCGAGCTATAAAATTCCCAGTTACAAAGCAGATAATTAATTGATTTGCGTCTTAAATACACATCATATTTTCAAAATACAGGAAAATCAGTAGTGTTCTTTTTTTGCCACCATAATTTCAAAACATAGGCTGAAAATACTAAACAAGATAAACAAACCCGCTATTATTAATATGGCTAGAATATTCGGTAGATGAATTTGGTCCACTGGAACAACAGCTTTTGAATTTGTAACTCTTATGTTTAGATGATACCTTTCTGACAGAGCTTGCATTTCTATCCATTTATCTCGTATTCCACTTTCCACAAGCCTCCAAAAACTTTCCATTACCCACACCATGTTTACTGTGTAAATCGAGAAATAATAAGGTTTTGAGGAAAAGCTTTCAGGTAAAACGTAACATGCAATATTTTGATGACCAGTTTCTCTTGCCAACATGGCTTGCCATACCCCTGATACTGTAACTGGATCTTCACCAAATTCCAAGATGTACTTTTTACCCATATACTTTGTTGGCCAGTCGATTTCTTTGTTACCATCAACTATATGGAAACTATCATTCAAAATACTGAGTAAGCCCTTTATTCGAAAACTATCTCGATAAGCCTCCGTCGGCCTAAGACCGTTATAACTGAACCAAAGGATTTTATACCCGGCGAAAACCATTTCCTCAATTGAGCTAAAAAGCTTACGAGGTTTAGGAACCGTCAAAACACTTACAATCCCATTTGAATAAAACTGGCACAGAAACATTGCTGTGATGTGCAAAAATATGAGTACTTTAAGACGCGAGACATAATTTGGTGAGGAATTCCCTATCAATATACCAACCAAATCCACTAGTTTTTGAGTCCATCCCACCGACAATTTGAAAGTCGAGATACCCATGAAAAAAACTGTAACCATAGCAATTGCAATCCAAATTTTCCATGAAAATGGAAATATCCATGCTGTGAAGTCAACTCTCTGAAATGTGTCTTCATCCCCGTGGTCAATACAATACAAAAGTCTTTTCACATTTGTTTGGGATACAATATAGCCTTCAATCAAGAACTGATACGGCACATTAAAGTCGAAAACATAGTTTACCTCGACTATCATAAACTGGCCGGTTAGCGTTCGGTCAACTTTTTCCCAGGTCTTCGGATCACTGTGAGTCCACACATCTAATGTGAAGTTGTGAATTTCAGAGAACACGACTGCGACTTGTAGCTCCCAATCGCAATCATAAAATTGTTTTGATGAAAATCGCATCTTCGGGCAACTTTGTAAACGATTGAGGGAGGAATCGGGATAAATAAAATTGATAATTGTGTTAATATGATTTTTGTTGGCGTTTTTAAAGAACCTTTTGTGCAAGAACAACGGATTATTAATTTCAATGGCTAGTAGTTCGCTTAAGCTTCCTCCATTTGTGCGCTCGTTACAATATTCATTACAAATAATTTGGTATTCTATGCTGATCAGATTTTTTGAGACAACGGGATATAGACGAAGTTTGATGGCTGGAAAATTTATGATTTCTTTGGAAATTGTTTGTCCGATTTTGTAAATTTGGGTTTCCACTAAAATTTTAGGTGAAATCAGCAAAAGGATGGTAGTTGGCTGCATGAGAATTTTTGCGATTGGTGCGTAATTCATGTGCTCGTGAGAAAAAATGATGTAATTAACTTGCAAGTGCCTGTATGGAAAATCAAACGGTAAAGTGTTCGTGGTGTGGGTGAACCGTAGAAACCTAGTTCTCAATAGGTCAAGCTCACATTGGTCAATTGGGAATGAATAAAAGATTAGTTCAGTTTCTTTATTTAAATTTGTTACTAGGGACTGTAGAGCAGGCTTTATGGCGGAAATTTTGCAAGGAAAGGATATAACTGAATGACTTTGGGTGAAATAGGAAAGGTTTGACAGAAAAACAAGCAAATATAGTAAAAAGCCCATTTTGCAAGAAATATTTCCCTAACTTAAATATTTCACTAAAGGTTATGTTGTTAATACCTGGTTGACTATTCTTATCTAAGAAAGTCCAAGACAGGGAGTTTGTTTTCCTGAATTTAACCACTGTTTGCGTGTTTGTTGGTTCCATGACGTTAAATAATATTTCAGGTGTATAATTCAGTGTTAATAATTGGAGAAGCAACCGAAATCGTTTTAATGATAGGTGTGCTTAGAGTTCATGTTTTAAATACTCTTTACGAGTAAAACTTTAGCAAGAGTTGCGTTAGTCATTACATTGATAATGGAAATTGGAATTACACACTTATGCAGAATCGCAGCAGCTGTATGAAATTATATTTATCATGAGCTGAAATCTTTGAAAATATACACAAATTGCATGTTAGAAGATATGAAAGCATCGTTTAAATCCGAGCTGGATTGTTATGAAAAGTATTTTTCCAATGGAAATTTTCTAATGCCTATCTGAACTGCATGAAAATAAATTATTTGAAGTAAACATTTATTTAACATAGCAGGAATGTCAATAGAGGCTTTTGCTCAAGGATATCTATGAATTATGACGAACAGTGCTTTTATCTGCCCTTCCTCTTAAATCCCCCTCTCATCCTCTGATCTGTACATGAGGAACATGATTAAATGTTTGATAAAAATACTTCATTGGAACTTCGTTTACATAATAGTATTGGAAACTATATTGGAAACTATGCTGGAATATAATCTTTTATTTTGCGGAAACCCTGACGGGAACGTGAATTCTGACAGTTGCTTCAGGAAACGAGGAAAATGAATATGAACAGCCTTTAGTAGGCGTACTAAATTTATTCGTAGTACACGCAATAAAATCATACTTCAAAATTTGTCACCGTTTTTTTTTGCACTATTTGTTACTGTGCTGATAAAATACATAAATTTCTCTTCCTTGAGAAAACATAATTTTTTGAAAAGTTTTAGCAGAATAAATCACTTTTGGTACTAAATGTGCCACTAGAACATTACTACATAAAATGAAAAGATTACAAATATTAACAATCCTGCCTTTCTCTTATTGAATTTGGTTTTAGCGAAAATATTTTACAAAAATATGATCTCATTGAAAAACAGCTTTTGAATTAAGATTTCCCGTGATTATATTTGAATTATGAATAAATGACCACTATGAACTATACTCACTTTAATATATACATAACTAATACATAAGCAGCAAGCTAATAGTATTATCAATTATGAAATTTTGAATATTCAGTGGAGTGAGCGGCTCTAAAAAGTTGGATCCTCCAAAATACATTTTCAGTATCGGTAAGGATTTTTGACATCTTCTAAACCATTTGTTTCGCCTCAAAGCCATGTTCTCATTCAACTCCGGGTCGAGCCCAGTAGAAACATTGTACACATCAGCTAATGCCCCATAAAAGAAAATCAGCATCCAAATCATTCCACTCGAAATGCATACATTCACAATAAACATACCGTCGACTCCCTTTTTCAAATATTTTCAAACTGTTGTACAAACAGAATATTTGACTGAATGAAATCCCGACAATTCCAAACTTGATAAGCCAATCAGAATTGAAACATCTGTAGTAGGTGAGCATCAATTGAATTTTACGCATGTCTAGTGTACACAAATATGTATTTCTGTTTACTCTCTTTGTCGATGTTAGTCGTGATCCACATTCCACAATGTATGATCGAAATATATGTCCTTGTAAGAGCAGCCCTGTTCCAGCAAGTTGTGCAGCACTTGCACAGATGAATCCAATAGTCAGGAATGAAAGTGAGATAACTGCCGTGATTGCCAAGATTTCTTCCAAATTCCAGTTGAATTTTTGAGGAATTCCGATTTCCGTATTTTGACATTGATGATTCATCCAGTAGCCCACGTAAGCAGGAAGACATGGGTTCTCCAATATGGCCATGTTCACATTGATGACTGTCGGAATCCCAAATGCTGTTTGAAGTTGGAGTAGCCGTTGTGTGAAGAAATGAAATTTTTCAAAGACGAATGCTTCCTTGTCATTTTTATTTGGTCCTTTGGCTTTCGATTTCGATCCCAGGATTTTTCGTACTTGATATAGTTGTTGAATAGCCACACATTCCCATTTCGTTCTTTCCAGTTGAAGTAATTGACAAATAGACAGAGAATTGATGCCTATGTATGTTAGCCCGTGCATGCAAACCATTATTGATGACTTATTCCAGAAGTGTACAACTTGAAATATTTGAAGAAGAAAACATACCAGTCCGGATATTGCTCTTGTGCAATATAATTTTAAAAATCTGTTCGATTTTGTTTGGAAACTCTGTTCATTTCTGTTCCATTCATATGACAAAAGTCCGAGTTTGTTATAAATTATCACGCCTTGTGTCCAAGTCTTCAAGAGACCGTTTTTACCGAGAAGAACCATGGTTATAACAATTGCTTTTTATTCGTGTTTGATATATTTATTCAAGTTAATGCAAATAAAGGTTAAGATCCTTGGAATAATATTATGATTCTAATGCATTGTTCCGTTAATTTAAGTGAATAAAACTAGCTTTCCAATTTGTAGTTACTTTTATCATGCAGTAGATTTATTTAAAAAATACTCGAGGATTTGCAGCTCTAACCATTTGAACGATAGCTCACTACAAAACAAATTTTATTTGAGTGATGACACACCAACGACTCAAAAGAAATAAAGAAGAACCAGGCGAGTCGGGTGGGTACTATTAGCCGTCTTGACGAAAAGTTAGAATATAATTGCGAAAAAACAAAAATTCATTAGAGGGACAGAATTTCCATTTCAATATGTTTTTGACTTATTTTGCAAGCAGACCGCTGGGACTTGTTCATGCTTCATAAACATTTTTGAATTAATCATATTTTTGAGTCTTGGCAAAAGCGTAAGGTGTGTAGGTGCTATTCCGATTGTTTTTAGTCTGTATTTTTTTGTGATAAATCATTCGCCATCTGATGTTTATGATATTATGGGCTCTCGAACCGAGGAATCATACATAATTCAATCTTTAGCGAAAAATGAACAAAAACCTGATATGAAAACTTGTTTTAATTTTTAATTAAATTTACTTATAAAACGTTTGCGGGAAAAGCGAGAGACTTATGTGTGATTTTAGTTGGTCGCGTTGAGTATTGTTTGCCATAAAAATGATGAATGCTTTATAACCGGTAGTATAAAAAACACTGCCCACCTTAAAATTGCTGATTAATTTTCGGTTCTACCCACACCGAAATGTAGGAACAAAAATGTGAAAAACAAGTTTGCGCTAGGAAAGTTCCACCAGGTTTGAAAAAAGCTGATTGAAATATTGAATTATTTATTTGTTTACCTTTACTTTTCAGATAAAAGTTTTGCGTCAACGTGTGCTTGTTAATTATATTTGAATAAAGCGAGACATCTTAGTATCGCCATAATATATAGCAAAATAAACTTTTTTTAAATGTGATATCCTAAGCAGTTTGAGTTTGTCAGATTTGCACAAAATTAAACATCATTTAGTATTTGCACTGTTTTGGCATCTCTTACTGGTATCTTTACATAAAATTTGAAGAAAATTCAAAGATTTTCGCGGCAATTGAAGATGTAAATGTGATTTGGATCTATACAAATATCATATTATTTTACGGTCTTGTCAATTCCGTTTAAATTTTTTCTAATTACGTTGCAGAAAGACTACGCGCAACAATGCTCCTTCTGACAACGCTGGGTGGAATTCAGCATGCATTCCTCAAGTCAACCAGTTGGACAATAACAAACTCTGACAGGCATTCTCATTATTCCAAAATAATTTCCCACGTATTTGTCCAACATTGATTTCAATAAACAACTATTTATTTCACAAGAATTAAATTTCAAATAAGTATTTAGAAACTCCCTTATCGTTTACTTTGCTTTTGTTGTTAATTTTGAAACCTTTCTTGTGAGAATTGATGTAGGCAAACTTTCTTGAAATTATTATAACCCAAATGTTGATTCATTTTATGTGACCAAACAGTTATTTTGTGGACCCGTTGAACTTTGATCCTTGGAGAGGCCTTGCAGTAGCACAATCTCGATTGTAAAAACAACATTTAGTATACTCAGCATAAATGGCTTTGTCACTGTAAAGCAACCCAACCCATTAAATCCTAATGTCGGACCAGTATTCACTCGCTTATCAAGTCTTGCAATCTACAAATCAGAATCCCAAACCAGTTGCAGCAATTTTTTCCCATTTTATATCTTTCTCTAATTTTAAAATATACTAAATACTTTTTTAAACTTTGAAATTCAAAAAGTCTTACGTAACCACAGGATAAAAACTTCCCAGGACATTTAATTACTATTTCTCTTGTCTTATGAGCGTGCTCATTCACTCTCGCCATGTAAAGAGAAAGAAGAAAAATTCGAATGATGACGTGAACGAATGACCATTTGCTGTAGATCGAGTGGACAATGCTGTTTTCTGTAAAAGCTGGATTGAGTGTGTTCAACAACTATTGGTAACAACAAGCAGTTATATATTTGATTTGCAATTCTTCAATTGTTAGACACTTTGAAATAATTCTGCAATGAAATTATACCTGCTTGCAGACAAAATAAATGTTTATTGTATACGACACAAAGATGACAGGTGAAAAGAAAGCATTCATGTCATTCAGTAAATCACACAACGAGTCATGGTCTTTTGCCAGTTGAACCCAGGCATGGCGATCTGCAAGCATTAAGTTCTCAGTAAAAATTAAATGAATCCTGGAAATCAATTTGAAGTTCATAAAATATTAATTTTAATCCCCAAAAAATTTAAAACCTTAATACCAAGTTTAGTAGTAATGTGTGCATCAGGAATTCCGGATGATATCATTGGCTGAAGTAGAATTTCATGTGCTATTTCATTTAGCACTTGAAACTTAAAATAGAGTGCCCTCGCAAATAATGACATCATAACATCCACATAATTTCCTCCGTAAAGTACAAGCTTGTGACTGAGAAATGCCGGAATTGCAAAGATGGGATTATTTCCGAGAAATTTGACCCAGTAATGATGAGCACGCCAGTAGTACATTTGCAAGACTGATGCTTCCGTATTTGTCTCTTTTCCATATTTCGTTGTGTGACCTGATAGCAACGGTTTTACGATATTTTCAGCATGAAAGAATGAAAATGTAGGAAATTTTATGATGTTACCGTTAATGTCATCGAATGCAACGAAGTACTCCATGTTTAATACCGCGTTCTCCAGCACTGCTGATGTGAACATTACAGTGCTCACAAGAATGATGGTTCGTTTTAAAGTTTTGTCCTTCCGAGTAAATTGTAATTTTGTATTACATGTCATCCACGATTTGAAAACTTTGAGAAGGAGATGTCTACGATGGAGAAAGTAGGAATAAACGAATGCTCCCCACACAGCAAATACGGGATTACCAATCGCATTTGCGATTTCTGAGGGATTACGCATTTTAAGATAAATTGTATCTGTGATTGCTAATCCCAGATTAAATGCGAGAAGGAGTATGCAAAGGAGGCTGCTTAATGTTGCAATGCTGAATAATCTGTAAGTTTTTAGGTCAGATCATACGATTCATTTTTTATTTTAATTAACACACACACTTGATTTTCTAAGACCTCTGGAATAGTTGAGTCTGCTTACTTGGTCCTCAAATCTTTGTAGAACCGTTTGAAAACTCCTGAAATGGGGATTAATCCCAAAAGTCTCCCTAAAATTAGAAAACCTCTGAAACTTGCAAATAGATCGGTATCCATTTTTGCATGTTTTTAAGAAAAATTATCCCAGCCTAAAGGTCAATTTATTGCCTCGAAAAGCACAGGTTTTTGGGCACCAGGATTTGGTGTTAATTTCCAAAAATTGTTCCTTACGATCCAAGATAACCTTGGACTATTCTGTTAAGAGGTTGCATTGCGTTGTTTGCATTCATTCGTTCAGAAAAATATAGCGAATGACAGCTTTGCTCACCTTGGTTTTATACAAGGTAACCTTTAAAAAACTACTTATAACATAACATCTGCTCAAACTTTTATCCGCCCAGCTTTTCGTTTGTAATTTTAATGTTTTGTACCAGAAAGTTTTGCTTGCTCGTTAGTCGCAAACGATTTCATGAATGGCTCAAGCGTGAATTAATGTTTTTATCATATTGTCTGTCTGTCTGTCAACACGATTTCTAAAAAAAACAACTTGACGAATTCACACCAAAATATTGAAAATATGTAGCCTTAAGATTTTTAAACCCAGTGGTGAACGATAAACATTGGAATTAGAATTAGCTCTTTTGACATAGAACCTGAATATATAGATGGATGCATAATGCGTCAATGCACGCGTTAATTATATTTGTCATTTTAGTAAAGATATTCGGTAGTTCCATTGACCGGATTGCTAATTCATAGCTTATTTATCCTGATATGAAGCTGTTATTACTTATGCAACTTAAGCGGATATCAGATGAGCAAAATTTATAACAATTTGCTGTCAGCCAAAGTAAATATTTTGTTTATTCTCTGCTTTACCTAATGCCATGCTTTCTCTGACATGTTGATACAAAACTAGAAGGGTAACCGACCCATGAAAGCAACTATCGGATACTATTGAAAACGATAAGCCGACGAACTAATGGTGATATTGATTTTGTTTGACGATAATAAAAGGGTGTTTGCGGAGAAAGGGGAAGATAACGTGATTTCCCACCATATGGAGCGTCGTACGGAAAAATTGATGATGGAAAATGATTTACTCCTCAAGACCGGTCGAATGACGTATCGCATGCCATATGTTTTCATTCGAAAAAGTTGACGACCCTTTATCCCCGGAGGGAGGGGCTACCTATTTAGCTGAAAATTAATCCCAGACCACCTCAATGATCATGAAATACGATTCATTGACCG
>JAQIXX010003373.1:0-19964 GCA_034700605.1 Willowsia nigromaculata | reverse complement strand
AATAAAATTAACTCCAACATTCCGTTACTAGATTTTGAGAAAAAAGAAGTGTTTGCCAGTCGGTTTTTTGATTGGTTTGGTACGAGAAAGGAGGATTACATTGACTACCTCGTAAAAACAAAGGCTGCAAATGATCGAGTGGTTCAGCATAACATAGCGTTTCTGGAGTGAGTAGTTTTTATTTATTCTTAAAGTATTTTAACATTTCCTTTGTTCACTTTTTCGCTTATGCTACAGATATCGTAATATATGCCACATTTTCCATGTAAACATCAAAGTCCTTTTACTAGCCTCTCGTCATTGACTAAAAAGATGTACATAGGTAGAAGACTTGGAAACATGAGTGAAATGCATGGTAAAGGAACCACCAATCATAACATAAGTAGGGCACTTTCTCAACCAATCAAAACATAAGCAGGGCACAACAATGGTACACCGGCAATGCTTAACCAGATGTTATTGTTTATACTACAGATTTTGCTCATTTTTCTAAGTCTTTTACCCTCTTCATTCAACGGCCTCTCGTAAATAGGGGCGCCACTGTCTTGGGACTAAAATGTTGATGTCTGATTTTGCAATAATGGTCACTTAATAACTGACTTGTGAAACAGCCCGAAAAAAAATGTAGTAACATGGCCGGTTTTGATTTATTTTTGTATTCCTCAGATGCTTTAAATAGATGCTAAAACTTGATGCTTACTTTCATTTCGGCATAAATTATTACCATTAATATTGTAAAAAGTCTTGGATGAAGTAATTCTAAGCTTTTTAAATGAAACTGAGATTTACGCTCAATCAAATCGTTTCTACTAATTTCAATAAGCTTTACAAATATATTTTCTAGGAGAACACCTGGATAGCTCCTTCTTTGGAATTTTTTGAACCTAATATCTAAATTTTTATCTTTGTCATCTTGTGAAGAGCAAAAGCGGATCACACGTAATCGACAAGAGTAAGGTAAAGAATTAAGCATGTGACAAGGATGATTGGATTCATAATGTACATATTCATGTTTAGCAATAGGCTTATGAAAA
This sequence comes from Willowsia nigromaculata, assembly GCA_034700605.1. Classification (NCBI taxonomy): domain Eukaryota; kingdom Metazoa; phylum Arthropoda; class Collembola; order Entomobryomorpha; family Entomobryidae; genus Willowsia; species Willowsia nigromaculata. The sequence continues at coordinate 18,930 of JAQIXX010003373.1, read as the reverse complement.
ATTGTGGTATCAATTACATTGCCATCTTTTAATTTTATAGTTAAATCTAGGAAGTTAAATACTTTCTCTGATTTTTCAACAGTACACTTCAAAAAACTGTTGAAATGTATTTTCTAACCAATTATCAACCGGAATGTGAAGGTGTGTAATGTCGATTATACAAAATATATCGTCAATAAATCTTCCGTGAAAAATCATTTTGCCAATGCATGTGAGCAGGGTTTGTTGAAATGTACAATAGTATTAGTTCAAGACCATCAAAAGGTGATGAAAGCCATGAAAGCTTGCACTTAATAAATTCCAGTTCAATCATGTCAATAAATTTAAAATTTTCCGACAGAGAGAAATCGAATTCAAATAATCCTTCCAATAACAATCCCGCCAAGTCTGAAAACACTGCTTACCCTATAATGTAGTGAAAATATATTTGTAAAGCTTATTGAAATTAGCAGAAATGATTTGATTAAGCTTTACGGATTAATTGCCACTTTTTTGACGATTTTTCTAGTGGCGTCTGTCATTGAGCTTTTGCGACTATTTTTGGTGCTATCACAACTAAAAAGTCTTTTTAAATTTAAATTAAGTCAAAAAAATTTTTTAAAAGTGTTTTTCCTTTATTTTGAGTATTTTATTACAGCTGAAATCCCATTTTACCATGCCATTTATTCAATTAAGTGACAGAATGATGGCAGTCTTAGGCAGTGTTCTGTATTTTTAATGTACTTTGATAATATGCATTCTTATTTCAAAGCTTGTTAAAGAGAACTCCAAAATTTGTGAGGAAAATGCCATGTAAAATGTTGCAATAGTATAGCATTTATTACCAATAGTAAGGTTGCCTATATCAAAATAAGGTTGCAGGTTGCCCATAGCAAGAGTAAGGTTCCTGAAATCAGTAGTAAGTTTGTAAGATGTCTTACAGGTACCGCATGCTTAAACTTGTAATGATGGTACATGGAAGGTAAAGGCTTTGTGGAAAAAAGGCATGCATACACCTTACTTATATGCGCTGAGTGGATGTAGATTTCTTTAATACAAATATTGTTTGTAGCCATAGGCATCACTGTACTCCATACCATTCAAATCATTCTATAGTTCAAATTTCTATAAAAACTACGTTTAATTCCGTTTCTAACACGTGTATTTAAATGCCCGTGCGTTGAAGTTCAAGGACACTACTTAAGTACTCGTTTAACGTGTATTCGACCTTTGACGCTCATTTGAGAGACGAAGTGGGCCTAAAACAAAGGGGCATAAATGAAGTTTCACATAATTTTTGATGCTAATAGCCTGGAGTTTTTAAAAATTCAAAGACTGATTTCAACCTCTTGCTCACATGAGAAGATTTTACTCATATTCATAAATACAGTATTAAAGTTTATTTACAAGGATATTCTGTTGCAAAGTATGCGTTTAGAATAATTGACTACACTTTAAATATCTCATTTGTATAGTAATGCTGAACTTTTATGAGAAAATCTTTTTGACCCTGTTAAAATAGCTCATTTGCTCCCTTACTTCAGCTGACTTATCGTAAGGGCTCAAAAACTACGAAAAATTTTACAAGTGAGTTATTTCATAGAGGTAAGTGAGTATTTTCCAGTAAATTTCCCTTATAAACCGTTGACGTACAGGGCATATACGGGCATATGTATCAGGCATGGTCAAAACTCACCCGTTTGGTGATAGAAACCCATACCCACTGGTTTTAGGGGTTTTAACGGGCTTTAATGGATAGTGGGTTTTAACGGGTCTATACATAATAATACATAGGGCGACGTTTGGCGGGTTTTCTATGGCTCCATATAAATACATGTTAATTTTTAAAAAGCCCACAAATCCATTAAAACCCAGCAAAACCGTCAACTGGGTGACCCAATAAACCCCTGGTTTAAACGGGTCTGCCCACGTATATTAAAACCCAGCGTCCATGCCTGATATATATTCATGTAAAACTTTTCTAACAAACTTCTTAATATACAGAATAAACGAATGAAACAGGAATAAAAACAGTGAAATGAATTGTAGTCGACTACAAAGATGCAACTCAAATGGTTGATATTGGGCGTTGATCCCAGTTAAGCAATAAATTGATGAAATATGAAAAATGGACCCTGAATTAAAGCACAATTGGAGACTTAATAGAACAACTTAAATTAAAAACAGTCACTGTTGCAAGTACCATAGCGTTTTTAGGACAGGACGCTCATGGTCTATCGTGAATTCTAAAGAAGTACCTTTGGATAGAGACGCGTTATTGTAAATCAATTTTCACATAGAACCACACTTCCAAATCACCCATTTTGTCTGCTTCTGTATAGGCGACTACAATTTATTTAACTGTTTTTACTCCCGTTTCATTTCTTCTTTCTTTAAATAAAGAAGTATGTAGGACTAGTTTTACATGAATAGATATGCTTGGTCATGCCCCGTACCTGAGTAATTTAAAAGGGAAACTTGTTAGACAATATTCACTTACTTCTCATAAAGACAACTCACTCGTAAGTTTTTTCGTAATTTTTGTAACCTTCCGATGAGTCAGCTAAAATAAGGGGGCGAATGAGGTATTTTAAAGAGAGGAGCAATTGCCTGCCACCTTTTATGGTGCTCTGTTCGAGCATTTCCTGTCATAAGATGCAATATAAGAGAAGGTTAAAATCGCTGAATTTGGATAAAATGAAACATAACTTTACTCCTTATATACCTTTAATATGTGACAGGAATTATGATAGTTTTTGCAGAAATACTCACGTTGATAGGCACTAAGGATACCCTTGATATTTTAACATAAGCCTCAAAACGGAGCCTGCAACAACTCATTTAACGGCATACGGTCTTAAAATTTAACGCTCACATGAAAGATAATGATTATTTTAGTCAGTGGGTTAAGTCGCTAGGGTAGGCCTATTTCCTTTTGTTGCATATTATAAGTTACATTTACCAAATTTCTAATGGTTTACTTACGAAACCTTTGAATTTTAAAGGTTTACTTGAAAAGCCTTTGAATATCAACTTTTACGAAGGTATCCTGAAATGCCAAAAATGCACAATTCAAAACTCAAATGAATATGATCGCAATATGTATTTGCTTGTATATGCGTAAGCGGATAAAAGGAATTTTATTATAAACCTGATAATGATATTTTGACCCTTCACTGGTAATAACATAAAAAAAACTTGTTATAATTTTAAGGCAAAACAAAAACTTCCGTGGAATAGTGTTTCCATCCCGAACAATATTTTACTCTGGTTCATGTACCCTTTGGAAAAAACACTGTGCAATCAAGGTCAAGTTTGGAAAGAACGCATGTTTAAAATGGGAAGAAGATGAAAATTTGAATTCTGGATGTGACCATAATAGGCCCTGTTACAGACATTATATCTGCGATGACTTTGAAGGCAACGTGAAAACATCCAGTTACGATAAGTTTACCTGTAAATGTAATGGAAATAGTGAAACAAGTTTTGGATACCCCAGACTAAATTCCTACGTTGATCTTCGAAACCGTCAAGACGTGTTTTGGGAGCGTTCAGTTCCTTCAGACGTTGAAAATGCGAAATTCATTTGTAAACCAGGAAGCTTGACGTATATAGATTACAAAGTTTCACAGGATAAAAAAACATACGATTATTTATGTGAGAATGCAACTGCAATTATGCAGCCTTCAGACAGACAGAATTCTTCCCAATCTTTGATCTTTGACTTGGAGGATGGTGATGACGAAGTTTATGCAGGGTATCCAATGGTTTCAAGTATTTTTCGAATGGGAAATAACGGCGAAAAGAAATACCATGGAAGCAATTCAAGGACCCAGTTCATTTTTGATTCAAATTGCACCGGTTTCCTCCGTGGAATGTTACATGGTGGTGCTGGTGTGACAGATGGAATCGTCTTGGGGGACATGTGTGCTAAAGATGACGTAGTAGAAATAAACTTTATATCTGGTGTACTAAATAGTACGAATCATAAATTAAATTTACTCGTGAATGACGTTGAAGAATTTATTGGGAGAAAGTTACGCCAGGAAAAAATCCATACTACTTGTTCAACAAGGCAAATTTATGGAGGAGGAGGAGCAAGAAATGGGAACAAAAGAGATATGATTTTTATCAATGGCCAATTCTCGTGCGCAGTCAATATTACCGTTCTTTGTTCGGAGTATACCTACATACGTTCATCAGCTAAGAAAGGGTCCGTCACGATTCCAGTGAAGAGCCCATGGACCCAAACTTCTTTAAGCTTTGACGTTTATAGTAAAGCCCAATTATCTTTTAATGTTGTATTTTTAAATACACCATCCCACCAGATCGTAGATTTGAATTTTGTGATAAATGGTAACTTTATGAAATTAAGCCTAAATTATCGTTCCATGGAAGTCTCTCTGTTCATGAAAGATAACGAAAGTGAATTTCAAGTCACTTTTACCGAGGAGCCATCCGACTCATTGCATTCTGTTCTACTTCTCAATCTGAAGGAGGGATATACTCCAAAGTTTTATCATTCCCTTTCCGGATATCAAAGCAATCTACTCAGAAAGGGATGTAGAGTCGTGGAAAATATTTTTAGTATAAGCGGAAAAAACTGGAAAGTAGTCGGCGGGGATAAGAACGATGAATTTATTTTGCATACCTCTCAAGTAGGCTACATAGATGGGGGCAGTGGAATTGATACGTTACGGGTATCAGAGGGTTTTGATAGTTTAGTCACTCTGGATATGGGATCTGCCAAATTCAAAAATATAGAGAATATATTCGGGACTTCCAAAATTCCCATGAGTGTTGTAACTTCCTGTGGAACTAATTTAGTGGCAACACACGGTGGCTTGGTAGGACAGCCAGATCAAATTAGGATTCCCAAACAGTTTTGCTTAGAAAGAAATCTTAGCGTGTTTGCTACTGGGTCAATTCACGTAAAAATAGAAAGTGCTGGAAAGGACGAACAGCCAAGCAATCAAGTGCGGGTATTTGTATCTGAATCGGATGAAGGCAACCTTCAATTTGACTTCACAGCCACCGAGACTGCCTATGACAGTTTAATTGTGTCAATTATTTTTCACAATAAAAATTGGAGAGTACTAAAGACATTTTTCAACACTAAGCATGAAACTTTGGAGGTTTACATAGTGGACGCTAATAATAAACAATGGATAAAACTTCACCTCAAACAAAATCAATTAAACCCTGACCCTTATTTTGACTCAACCTATATTCAGGTTTCAACCAAGAATTATAAAGAAATTCCCGGAGTAATGATATTTGAAAAGAGTCTAGTTGAACCAAAAATATTTTATGACTTTCGTTCTCCGAGTTATTCTGCTTCTCATAAAATTGCAACCGGTTTCTCTTCAATAAAAAATGTGTTCTTGCTTAAGAGCTCTGGAGTTTTGACTGCCGCAGGAGGAAACCATGGTAACGTCTTTATTTTTGACCCTGATGTGAGTGATGCAGGTACATATAACATTTTTGGTGGAGAAGGAGATAACACACTTCTTGTTGAAAGCAAAATTATCAACACTGTATTTCGAGTAGATTTAAATAAGCGAACCTTCAAGTTTGGAAAGTATATTTCTGGAACAGTACTTGGAATCAATCAAGTCATTGGATCAGAAAACAAACCTGATGAGATATATCCTTCTTGTTATACCAAATCAATTAATGGAAGAAGTGGAGTAAGCGCAAGTATCTACGATAAAATCATAGTTCAATCTCAAAACTGTCCCTATGATTTAGAAATAACTGTTCCTCATTTCACATATGTCAACAACACAGCAAAAAGTGGCAGGTTTGTTTATGACGTCGAAGATTTGACTACATCATTGCTGCATCTGGTGCCTTCTGAAGATAACCTTCATTTAATTAAAATCAATACTCACCCATGGAATGTACTAGCTGAGGTAGGATTTAACCCAAACTATAAAGTTATGACTTGGCTGCCCAAGGAGAAAGAGTTTGGGGGAATATGGACTTTTAAAATGCATAAACACTGCGTACACAAATCCTGTATGTGTCTTTCAACCTCCACAAAGCAGTACGGTAGCTGAGATTGGTGTTACTTCTGTTGGTGCCACAATTGCTACATACATGATTAGGAGTATGGAGAATCCATCCCAAGTTTATGGCCTAGAAGTAGATTTGAACCGGTAAATAAAATTTTCGTTTCTCTTAATCCTATCTCGTTATAAGAAAATTAAAAACAGTTCATCATGTAAATAAATATTTAATGATACCCTTTGATATTTACTCCAAAACTATTTTAAAAGTTAGTAAATTTTTCAGAGATTTGACTTAGATGAGGTGAAACTTTGGATTCAAATTTCTTTGTTCAAATAGCTTCATTCATTTTTAAGTGCCACATCAAACTTCTTAATTTTTGTTGGTTCATTCTCTAAGAATTCTCACTAAAATTTTGTTTTTTCCACTAAATTTCACTTTCACTAAAGGTTTTAGCATTAATTTACGGTTACAATTTTACAACTTATTTTTTTAAAATCTTTCTGCAGATTTATCATTAACATCACCAAATCGGCTGATGTGCAGAATGGAGAGGTCATCGGTGTTTCTAACAGTAGCAGGGTCTCAGTCAATCAGTTTTGGATTTACAACCTAAAATCTGGGCTACTACTACTGGATGGCGGTAACTGTAATGCATGCACAAACCATCTTCATCTTTCACTAGGCCATGCAAATTCTTCAATTCTAGTTGATCTAAATATTCAGAATGGTTTTATGAAACAAGAAAATGGACAAGTTTTAATTAAAACCTTAAGAAACATTCATGAATTATATGCAAGCCAAAACGTCGTTGCTATGGTGTCTTGCAAAACAAAAACTGTTTCAGGAGCCAAAGTTGCAATTGTGGAATTTGAAAAATGCTCTCGTGATCTTGTTATTGGTCTAAAAAGATATTCAACTGTTTACTTTGAAAAACGTAATAAAACACTATACCCAAGCTTACAAAGTGCCGAAAACACTGTTGGTCCAAGAAACAGTACGATCCACTACCGATTCCAAGAACCAATGTCATTTTACCCTGACGGGGACTATGCCAACATTCTGAGTCACAAACACATTTACCATCTCCCTTATAATTTGGACTCCCTTTCTCATACCAATTTTGACATGGAAGAAGATGAACTCGAAGTAACTCTTAATGAAACTTTATACAAGTTTCCTATTATTTGTGGACCTGGAATCTATGACCAGTTCTATGACCAGCCAAGCATGGTCACGGCTGATGGATACAGCATTCAAATTGCACGAGATGGCTCTATTTGGACAACATTAGGCGATACTTCTGCAGATATTACCCATAAAAATATATCAAACCTACAAGCAATAGCAAACAAATTAGGTGTCACGATGGTAATCTACACCAAAACCCAGTTTTTCTTCATTGGCCATTCGGCATCCAAAGCTGATAGAAATGTATTACAAAATGTTGCAAAACTTGAATCACATCTTGCTGGTGGTGGCGCTGACAATACTATTTATGACATCAGTCATTTAGAAAAGGATATTTTCATCCACACTGGATTTACGGAAGATAGCCTCGATGCATGGCTTGAAGGGGTAAATGAAGTTAAACAAACCATTGACCTGAGTGATATCATCGTACCCATAAGAAAACAGTTGGGAACCAAATATGTTCCAAGATTGGAGAAAGTTGGGGACGACCTTGTCATATCAATGACAGAATGGAATGAAGCAAAAGTTATCATAATAAATGGCGCATATCCTTGGGTTTCTAAGAGGTTGCAGTTATTATTGGTTAACTCTTTAATGGACTTGGTTCCAGAAGAAGATGACAAAGCAAAAATTTACACAGGAAACTCAACTAGCCTCCAGAGACGACGGCGGTCTATTGATAGATGGGCTATAACACCAAGAACCGTAATTGTACCAAATGACGTAAGTGTGTTTTACGTTTCACCAGAGGACTTGGAAGATGGACAAATGATTCAGCTTGACTCTGTCGCCAAATCTGTAAGCCACAATAAGTCTCAGTTTGCTCTTGCTAAAGATGGTAACGATTTGTACATGACGAATCTTATAACTGTGGAGGAAAATAACGTGCAAACGATTATAATCAGTGGCTTTCATGAGCACAGTTCAACGGAAGATGAAAAACATACTATAAACGGCTCATATTTTAATGCGTTTGTGAAACTACCAGGACTTGAGTTACAATTGGATTCCATCGCAGAGTCCCGTATAGTAAATCTCTTCCAAGAAAATAATAATCAGCCGAAGATACTTGTAGGGGACTGGAGAGAAATGTTGCACTACTCAGAAGAAAAACTACTTGAGAATCAACCTGATATTCCAAGGAGCTTTTCGATCAAGAAGAATGAATGGGTTTGGCTGATTCTATATATTACTGCAATATTTACGGGAGTCTATGTTGCTTTGTGTGTAATATGGTACTGCATCAACAGAAAGTTGTTTAGGGGAAAGTACGTTCCAGCAAAAAAGGATGATAAAGACGGCGGTGAACCGGCTGAAAATTTGTCACTTGTTGACATGAAGGTAAATTAGTGTTTCCTTTGGGTTTCATGTAATATATGCGTTAAAGTGATTGAATTGTTTAAATTATTTTCTGCAATATTAAATATTTCAAATGTATTTGAATAATATAATTCATGCATTAATATTACTTGTCATGCATTTTGTATCTCAGGATTTTCAAATTTCCGCTAGGACTTATTGATGGTTTATAAAATTACATTCGTTCTGAAAGCTAACTCCCCATTCCTTGTAAGCAGTAGTTTTATAGTTTTTAGAGACAATTTAGGCATGGTCAAACTTTGGTAAATTTTTAAAGCTGTCTTTTACCGACAATAAATTTATATGATACATATACAGAGTACTCCATTCAACTGGTGTATAAATGTTAATTTTTTAATTTTGCTTTTACTTTGATTGAAGTTTGATTGGCTTATGCATTTGAAACTTTTATTGTATATGATTTTGAACGTTAATAAATTTAACATTACTTTTAACATTGTTTGCATGAAAAATCGTTTTACAATGCAAATTTTGCACACAAAAAGGATAATAAAGTGAAGCAATGGATGATATAAATGATATAATTTTTATCGTGATCAATTTTAATTTATTGCATACAATTGCGTTGCCATTTTCGTGCTTCTAGTATATGATATTTACGCACAATACAAAATGAACTATGTGGTCATTACGGGTTAGTTAACAAATATTACATTCATCAAAATTGCATGACCACTTAAGAAAGTGCTGGACTGAAGTGAGCTTTTATGAATATATGCAATTAAGCAACTGCTTTGGAATCAAATCTGCGAATTTTTATAGGTATTTTCTCATATATAAAACTTCTTCATTCATTTAGCTTTTCAAGAACAAATTTTTATATCATGTTTTCACAAAATCCGAGTTCACTACGAGGCGAGTGAGCGTCTTGATTTTACTGCTGAGTAAACATTTCTCTTATAGTATTGTAATATTTACTTTTGACAATTTATATTTGAAGTCATAAAGGATACACTGCGATAGTCGAGTAAACAGTTTCTAAATTCAATCGTGCATACACTTCATGAACATTTTTCATAATTCCTTCGGTTATAAAAAATACGTGTAGTTACTACTAATCAATAAATGAAGAGTTCAATGAAAGTGTGCCTGTGTTCTATGAATCATTACATTAGTAAAGTATTTTGTCCCTTTGTCAAGTTACTTACCAGAGCAGAAAATCTGTCGAAATTCATATTTCGGTTTAAAAATTAATTACAATTCCTTGCATTATTTTGATAACATTTAACATATTAAACAATTTATTCTCCGCCACCTGTCACATTGCAATCATTCTGCATGTTTCCTTTCTTCCACATAGGCTTCACTTCAAACTCAGATGTAACCCTTCCCGTGAACACCCGTTTAGAAGCATTTTCTAATGTTTCTTTGTTTATTATTTTATCCCACGGTTCATTTATAATGTTTGACGGAATATTTATCCCGGTCTTATTGACATCATTTGCCCGAAACGTTATTCCACCAAACCAAACGTATAAACTTCCATATCATTGTACTTAGACTTTGCCAAATTGGATAATTGCTGCGAATTTTTTCCAGTTTGCTGTGAGCTTGGTTTGTCACCAGTTTTCTTAGTATTCACACTCTTCTTTTTTTCTCTTTGTCTTTTTAATAATTTAGTTGGTTCATTGCAGTTAGACTTTCCCAAATGAATTTTCTCAGCGAGCAAATATTCATTCTTTTGCTCCTCTGTTACCTTTAATTGATTAAAAATCGCAGGCACCCAATCCATACAGTTGCATGGTGGTCCGTTAGGAATGCATTTGGAGTATGGGCGAATGGACGAAGGCATAAAGTTTATAAGCCTTTTAAATGATGGAATGTCCCTCTCCAAGTCATGTCTTATTTCGCATAAGGCTCTAACACATAGGGATATTTTTGCCAGTTCTTTAATCCTTTTGAGAATCGCAAACTCTTTCCCAATCTGGTGAAGGTTTTCATTAAAATCTCGAACAAACTCTGTGTCTCCAGAATCACTTTCCATTAAATTTTGTATATTTTCCCTCTGGAATGTGCCTAAGATCGTTTTGAAGCACACATGCTGATTTCAAAACTACTGAAACATCTCCCAATATCATTGTTTGTGTCAGGTCGTTTTCGAAAGTTGCGTAGTGAATTTCTTGCTCAACTTCCTCAATGTCAAACCAATACGAATCCACCGTTTCCAATTTTCTTATGGTTCCCACTTTCCTCCGAGGTCCCATGGGCCTTAAAACTTTCCTCATTTTTTCGCTCAATCCGGAGATGAGATTTTCGTCAGTGCGTTTAAGCAAAACAGGGAATTCTGCACTAACTTTTTGTCCAACTACTAGCATTTTGAGAAGCAAGTCAAGATGGTATAATGTCATAAGAAAATTTGTCCCACAAATTGTCTCTCTTTGGCCACGTTTTGGACCAAATCCATGAAATAAAACTTTGTAAAATGGATTAAATGGGGTAATTATTTTCAAACAATCTGGCATTTTTTGTTGAACAAATTCTTCTTCAAATGATAGTACAGCTCCAAATATTTCGTTTGAAAATATTTCTGCCAAACCAACCACAGAAAAAAGTGCAGCTTTTGATGGATTGCCTGGCACTGCCGGTTCTAGTATGAAATGGAAAGTTTCCTTTAGCTGGTTGAATTCAACTCCCACAAATCTAGTGAAGGCTGCTTCTCCATCAAAATTTAGCGTCCGGTTTGAATAAAAGGAAGGCACAAATATGCGCAGTTTTCAAATCTTTTTTCTCCATCGCATTCCTTATTATATTCTCGAGTTAAGGAATATCCCTTGACTTAACGAGATAATAAGCAGTTAACTGCATTAGGTCGTTGGTTTCAATAACTGGGAGCGAAATAATTTGATCAGCAATAAATCTCAAGTCGCAGCTTCCCAATAGAAAACAGAGATGGGCATAGTCATGGTGTTTTCCTGATTTAATCATGATTTCCCCAAGTCTTAAGAAATTATTCTCAGCGTTGCGACAAACTATTGCATTAGTACATGCAAACATTACAGCGAGTCGTGGAGATGTCACTGGAAGTTTATTTGATAGCTTCACCCAGTCCTTGAACTTCTTCACCACCTAAAACAAAAATTATTACAATAAATTTTAAAGATGCGATGCAGTTTAATGAGTTATTATTATTTTGAGAAAAGTCGGTTATATTACATGTAGAAATGCAGGAAGTATAAATTCAATTTCCAAAATTCTTTCATTGTCAGTGTTTTCAGGAATTAGTTCCATGATCCATTGGCAGATGTCATCTTCAGAGCGATCCTTAGCAGATAAAAGACAGTCAACAAGCAAACCTGTTCACTGTTACAACCTAGAAGCGCGCTTTCAGTTTTTCTTTCCAATCATCATGATTTTCAATAGGCTCAAGTAATCTGCACCATTTTTCAAAGACCACATAAAAGTTTTTCAAGCCCCAGTTGCCAGTTCCATTTTGATGCAGTAGTGGCTCCCAATCCACTACCTGTTAAACATTTTGGTGCGTTAATGATTAAAATATTTCAAATTTTTTATGCCCTCGATTACGTACCTCGTCTCCTAAATATTTTCTTAATAGCTCAATGTGACCCAATTTAGCTCCGTTAAGTATGTAATCCCTATATGGAGAGTACACTAGTTTCTCATGATGCTGAACATGGATAAAGTTCGCTTCACAGATCTGACAATTGTATCCTGCTAGCACTTCCGGTTGAGTTTTAACGCTCCCAAAAACATGTTTGTAAAAAATCTGAAAGTTGTCCTTAAATTTCGTTTTCTTTGCCACATCAACTTGAGCGAGAAAAACACGGCGATAATGCTCAGCTCTCGATTTGTCAGTCAGAACGCGCGACAAATCACAACCTTCCATACGAAACAGTTTGAGCATCATTTTGGACTCGTGATCCCTTTTACGCACGATATTTCAAAATTTAAATTTTTCGACATATTACGATAGAATATGGTAAAAAACCACTTTTATATTGTGTTAATAGTGTCGTTGGGACGAAAAATAGAAAATAGGGCGTTTCACGGATATGCACGTTAATAACTTCAAGCAACTTAAAGCTTTGGATCTGAAATTTCGCACAGTAGTTTCTTACTAACTATTGATATAAACAACAGCAAATAACGCTTTCTACCATGAATGTTATTTTGGGTAAAAAATAATTTGTCATATTTTTGCATATTTTGCTGATGCCTCGTCAACAATATGAGACATAATAGTAGCACGAAAGGATGAAATTTCAAAACAAATTTCGTGTTCCATTAACAATATGAGTTGCTCTATTCAACGCAAGAAACCCCGTAAAAAATGCTTAAGATTTATCATCGGTACACGAGGAACAAATACTGATGCCAAATTCTTAAACCATTCTTTCAATTTTAAATTTTTTTATCTTGTAACAGTAAACCTTTAGAATCATGCGAAGTACTGGATTAGAAAGCCATATATGTCTGCTACTTACACTGTGTACCAGGATGCACAGATGCTGGTTATTACAGGTTGGATAACAAATTTCCGGTAGAGATTAAAAATTGGTCAACGTGCCCCCCAAAAACTTTGATCGCTCATAAAACCATGCATTAACATTAAGCATTTTTTAAATTTTTTCTTTCGTGCTACTATTAGGTTTTATATTGTTGACGAGGTATCAGCAAAATATGCGAAAATATGACAAATTATTTTTTACACAAAATAACATTCATGGTAGAAAGCGTTATTTGCTGTTGTTTATATCAATAAATAGTAAGAAACTACTGTGCGAAATTTCAGATCCAAAGCTTTAAGTTACTTGAAGTTATTAACGTGCGTATCCGTGAAACGCCGTATTTTCTATTTTTCGTCCCAACGACACTATTACCACAATGAAAAAGTCCAAAAAGTATTTTTAGTGGTTTTTTTTCATATTCTATCGTAATATGTCGAAAAACTTAAATTTTGAAACATCGTGCGTAAAAGGGGTCACGAGTCCATAATGATGCTCATTGTCTCGGCCAGTCACACCACTTAGATTTGAAGCAAGTTTTCTCAGCTTTTCTGTATCTTGGTGCTTCAGAAAGTTATACGCTAGATTCAGTTTTTTACCGAGACCCTCTTGTCCAGAAGATTTGTCAGGATGGTTAGTCCAAATTTGGTTAAGATAAGCTCTCCTTATGTCACCGGAGTTTGGGTTTTCGGAGGACACACCCAGAACTTTGAAAGGGTTAAATTTGTGATTCCAGTTTTCATCTTTGTTAGACTCATCGGGTGGATCTTGTCCTGGCGCCATACTTTTCAAAAATATTCGAATTTGCTGCACTATCATGTTGTTTTGTTTACTGGAGTCTTCAGCATATATTCAGAACACTGAAAACCTTTCAGTGAAATTCAATTAACTAGCTAAACCTAACTCCTAACAATATTGAAATGTAAAAACACTGAAATTCATTTAGTTCGCCAGTTTCCTGAGTTAATTTCGAATCTTTCCTGCTGCATGAAAAGGCGCTTACGTCAAATAATATATATCATGATATTAAATACTAGTCACTTTTATAGATAAAGTGGGAATTATATATCTGTCCTCCAATCTATTGCACAGATCAACACGTAATCACGCGATTAATCTATTTATCTGGCAAAACAATTGAACTTTTCTCCTAATAGATTCAATCATAAATTGCGTCCGGCAAACTCATGAATGAGTGCATGGTAAATCTATGCTACGAATTTATCTTTTTGCTTGGCAATTAAAACATCTTTTTAATGCACAAAGTTTTACAGCATATGAAAATATGCTTAGGACACAAAAAATTAGAAAGACACAAGAAGATTCAAAATGGCAACTTTTATTTTATATTCTTCATTTAAGCTAATGCAACCAGGTTTGTTTCATTAAACAATCGTACAATAGACAATAGACATTACAGTACAATAGGCAAACTTTCATTCATGATTAACTCAATAAAATAAGCTGTACTTTTACAACACAGTATAGCAAGAAGAACATTGTACATTAGACTATAAAAACATTGGAACACGTATTCATTTTCAAAAGATAATCTATGGTTCTGTTCAAAATTAGTTTGACTCAAAATGAGCAAGTTTATATCTAAAACCTTGGAAATAATAATTAACAAAAAATATACTGGATTTACAAATTCATCAGATTAATAAAACATATTTCATATTTTCAGTTAACAAATGGATACAATCTTTTTCACTAAAAAAATGATGGGTCATCAACGTGATACTTCACATGGACCTGTGTGTTCTATTTCAGCTCCTAAATTTATACGAATAAGAACGGAAAATTAGTGTATGACAGAAATAAGGCAATAAAGTTCTGAATTACAGATGAGCTCACCATAGCATTCTGCAGCACATGGACTTCCGAAGGTAAGACCCTCTGTCGAGCAAACGGGAGAATAGTCAGGACCACAATTATAGGCACACTGTTCGCATTCTATGCATTTCAGCTCCGGCGGTACACCCGGAATAACCGTATCTTCCTGTGCGTTTGTTAATGAAAGTTGAAGTATCGAAATGAGGAAAACTATTCTTATAATTGACTTCATTTTCAAGTTGATTTTATCAATTTTATTTTAAATTCGAAAATTAATTTTTTTTTTACTTTAGTGATATTAATGAGCCCAGAAGATTCTTGATTTTATATCAAGAATATCTATCATACTTATGAAGGCCTTATTGACAATTTGCATAATTTCGTGATTGGCTAATACCGATATTTGTTAATATCTCTGTCGTTTTCACGTATTGCACAAAACAGGAATTTGTATTACATAATATTGGTATAGAAATCGTAAATTTGTTACAAAACAGGGTGTTGACCATGATTTACAACAAAAGATATTACATCAATACTTGCGAAATTGTTTCATCATACAAAATGCAAATCATGCATCTATTGAATTTTGCATATATCGTATGAAATTAAGAATGTATCTTTATCACAGAATTTAGTACGCAATAAAAAACCCAATAGTTATTTAAAATCTTTAAAATAACATTAAAATTTAACAATTTCATAATCATTCACTGTCCACGTCTTGCATCCTACAATGTAGGGAGAAATCTCATGCATTAATTCCAGCTTAAATGTAATCGTATTTTGCAATCAGCAGAAATGCTGTTCTTTTGCAGTGTCCTGCAATACAAATGATGTTAACATTTTGGTTTTACTAAAGCGTTGATTATCCAATCTCAAAAGCTGAAATACCGTATTTTCATATTGCACTAGAAACATATTCAATGTATGTAGTGGAATTCGATTGGGACTTTTGAGCGAGTAAAATGCTTCTTTATATGGTTTGTGTATTGCGTTTTCTATCTATATTGAATATTTTCCTCAAACCCTTTTTGAATTCATAGATTATTGTTGTTTTCGCATTTGAGGAATCACAAGAAAAATATATTCATTATTTTTCGTACTTTTTTAATGTTTTAATTTACAATGTATTATCCCATGCCTTTTTAATTTTTTAAAACATTTCCTGATGCAAAATAGTTGCGTAAAGATCCACAATTTGTGAATACTACGTCAATTCTTTTATTTAATCATTACAAAGCTCTTACAGTACAATGTCGCTCAATAAATATGAAAAGCTCGAATTCCAAATTCACAATATTATCTACCGTTGGCTCTGGCAAATTTCAATGGAATGGAGTAGAAATTAGTATAGATTAAAGTTATTATGTCGAAAGCTAAGTGGATTCCATTTTTAATAAGCGCAGTGAACATGTTCCTTAAGACTTTAATCGCCTTCTAGGCTGTATTTGATGGGCTCATCTGGAATCCCAATCTGGATTTTAGGCGTGTAAATAATGTCATTTCCTTTATTGGACACATCACAGACAAACCATCTTTTAGCTGTATGATGTCACCTAATGTGAAGATCTCTTAGGTTATTATCTGAATATACTGCTCCACACAAAATAAAAAATTAATCATGGTTGACGAAAGACATTTACCTAACCACAGTTTTTTGAACTTATACAGATGCATTATGGTGTAATATACTGATAAGATATACTGTAAAGTCGCACGGATTCAGTTAGACTTGTGAGATATTTAGATTCAACCCATTGTTGGCATGTGACAATTTAAGGCAAGTTAAGCTCCGCTTATAAGCAGATAACGATCCAGACACTCTCTTCTTATCTCTACTACACAACTATAAATTATGCACACTTTTGCTGTGTAAATTCACTCATGCTGATAAAATGACCTTCCGATAAGTAATAAAGGAGGTATGAGTAAGACCACTCTTGCAGAAGTCAATACAAACATGAAGAATTTTTTTTTAATTTTCAGAAAAGGTCGCTGCTCGTAATACTAGCTGCATTTTAACAAATGTGATAATCTGAAGTGAATAGTGTACAAACCAATACGACTTTTTATTCATGAGGAAACTTCAAAAATTCATTACTTCAAGAAAAATATATTTTTAAATTTGACAATAATTAGCAAACTATTGCTACTTAATAACTATATCACCTAGAAGTTTAACATTATATTGAAGAAGATCAACATTTTAATGTACTTCTAAATTTTTTAGCGGTAACTTTTTCAATAAACAACCACTTAGCTTTGTTGTGGTTTTACTCGGTAACTGAAATATTTTGACAGAACCATAACTGCCCCGGATTGGCGTTCTTCTTCCAGCACCACCAAAAGTAATGTTATGCCAGACTCCCGTTTTGGAACGATTCTGTACAGCCTGCGACACTTTTCTGTTTCACTCATAGAATCACAACTCTAAGCAAAAACCAAGAATTTAAAGCATTGTAGAAATTTAAAAACAGGTAATTTTTTTGGAACAAACTATGTAGCAATTAAACATTACCAGTTTCTGTTCTTCCTCTTCCGACAGAATCTTCTTTTCCTTTAACCTCGCCAGCACCATTGTGTTAACGGTTGTATTTTTAATCAATTGTGTCAAATTCTTAGTCACAAAGTTTTCTTGCACTTCCAATTCAACTTGAAAATTATCATCATTTCTTTCTATTTGGCTAGATGCTAAAGCCTTCAAAAATCCTGCTATTTGCTTAAAGCCGCCCACCTGATCCACACTTTTATTATGACAGCTGCCAAACACATGATTAGGTACTTTCAGTTGTCCCTGTTTATATCCATTAGAGGACATAAGTCCTGGAATGTCGTCAAGTGTGTAATTAGGAATGTCGCAAATTAGACAGTTTCTCGTATCCCCTAAACATGCATTGTGAAACGACCTTCCACATCCCAAAATCACCTCCTCTTTTAGCAGTATGGAATACCCACAGTACTGACATTCATTGAAACTAACTCCATATTCTACTGTATCAACCTCAATATAGTCATATTCGACATCTTTGGATTTACTGTCCATCGCATCATTTAACAACGCATAATTCTGGTAATCTGGAGAAGAAGGTTCTAAAACTAGCGTTTCTACATGATCCTCACCAGTTTTCGTAAACCTGAACTTTGCCCGAGCGTTTGACACCAGAAATGTCTGAATAGATACTGGTTCTCGTAAGCAAGCTGGGCATTTGAAATGATTCTTGCCATCAGTAAAGATTAAGTGTTTTGGATAATCGAGATTTACGCAAACCAAATTTCTACGTGATTTACAACGTTTGTTCCTACACTTAGCCATAATATTTAGACCATTTTTGTACGCCTCCCAATGCTTTGATGTGGAGACGCCTTTACCGTTTTCTACAGTAACCCCAGAGAAGTCTATAGGTAAAGTAATACCGCCACCACGCCACTTGAATATCCAATGCAATGCTGCATTTTCAATTCCAATGTTTCCCAAATTATCATCCTTGCTAATTTCTTTATACTTGTAAACTATTCTTGACATGTCGGAAGCCCACTTGTAAATGTCAGAAGAAACTGAAGAATATTTATTTGGTTTAAGGAATACAAAGTCCACCCGACTTTTGAAACTTTCGGTATGCTCGTTAATTGTGAATAAAAACTCGCATGGTGGCTCATTATTTAAACCTGTTATTACGCAAGTTTTTACGGTCAAGAAACTATGATCTGTGGCGTCACCATACGCTAAAAAGATGTGCTTAAACTCTCCTATCTCGTCAAAGAGACTTAATGAAAAGTCAACTATCGAATGAACGAATTTGTATTGATTACTACTCCAAATGTACATCGTTATCAGATTACTTGTTCTAATCTTATAGGTTTCCTCAAATCTTTTAATTAATTGTTGTCCAGTGTCACTATGTAAAATAGTCATTGGATAGCTAGTGTTTTTGTAAAGTATGTTAACAAATTTGTAAGGTTGTAGTGCTATATCTAATGTGGTTATGAGTAGTTATTTAAGTCATCACACGACTAAAAGGCGGAGCATATGCTAATTTTATTGCTTTTTTATTACCCTAATTAT
>JAQIXX010003372.1:0-19988 GCA_034700605.1 Willowsia nigromaculata | reverse complement strand
CAGAAGCCGAGTTGCGTCACTTTCCTTGCCGTGATTACCACAGCGCTTGCTTTCGGACAGGAAGCCTACAAGATTGGAATGCTCAACATTGAGCAGACACTCCTCTCGTCATCTCACCAACTCAGCAAAGACATGTTCATTTGGGGATATGAAAATATGAACGAGACATCCGCGCAGTTAAAGCTTGAGTATGGATCCGAGCTGACATTTACAACCGGTACCATGGGAACTATCAAAATTGCGAGTGAGGTTTCATCTTACCTACAGATAGGCATGGTCATCGATTTGGTTATGTTGGTGGCACTTGTCATCTACTGTCACGTCCGTGGATTGATGAAGGACATCAGGGAATCCGTGGTAGTGGTGACTTTGAAAATGTTGAGGAATGGAGAAGTTTGCAGGGAAAAAGGGAGCAAGCATGGCGCAAGTACAGGCTTCTGAAAGAAATAATCAAAACATCCAATGACTTGTTTGGTCCGCTCTTCAAGCTGCTTCATTTGGTAAACATGATGGCTATCGCTTTCTTCCTGTTTCTCATCTACTACGAAGTTTCGGCATACAAAGTCCTCCTTGTGTCAATCAATCTCGTGAAAGTGGAAATATGGTACATAACTGCTGGAAAGATAGCAGAAAGTGTAAGATTATTGTTTCGTATCTACTTTTAACATTTGAAATGACATTATTGTTTTTGTTAATATTATAGCAATTATATGAGCAAACTCATGTTTATTTTACTTTTTTTACGCAGAATGACGACATATGCACATGGTTGAGGAACTGGTCCATCTATTCAGGAACAATTCGTGTTGGAGAGGTTGAGCTGAACGCTGAAATGCTCATTATTGAGCTTGAGAAGCAGCCAATCGGTTTGGGGAAAGGTAAATTCCTGATGGAAGAGAGCTTTCATTATAAAGTGAGTTATAATTATTTGATTATACGTATATTTATGACTTAAATTTTCCTTGTCTTTGTAAACTCCAAATATTTTTCACGTCATTTCAGCTACTGGCTTTGGTTGGATCCGTATTTTTTGCCGTCATTGACGACGACAATTAAATACGAACAGAGACACAGTATTAGTTAGTATCTGCACTCACTTTCAGTTGCATTATGCACCCAAATGTATGTTTAAGAAAATCGTGAAAAGATAAGTGGTGCACCGATTACGTACTTGAAATTTTAGTCACTGTTGAGACTTACATAAGTTCATTTATTAGTTCATTTCTTAATTTAGATTTATTTATATAAAAATATAAATGGTGATGCGGAGAATTTTTACATGTAGTCTAATTTGAAAAAATTGTTTTCGTAACCAGATCATCCAATCAGCACAAACTTACTTTTCTCTTTATTTAGCATTTGAAACACAACCTTTCATATCGAAAAAATATTCAGTAGCTAACAAGTTCATTGTCAACTCAATAAATTTACTTAACCGATATGGTAGCCAGCTTTGTATTTATGACACAATAGCTAATTAATTACTAATTAACAAGCAAGCACTTTCACTTGCAAAATTCATTTTTATTAATTTAAGTGAGTTATACACGTACTTATTCAGATCACTTTGCTAGTAAATAACGTATTGTCCCTATTTGTCAATCCACTCCACAAAACTCCACAAAATTCTTTTAAATACTTTAGACATTTGAATAATACTATAAGATGGATTCCTACTTTACATATGACAAGTACCATAAAGATTTTTGCAATTATGGTAATATAACAAAACAAGTGTGCCATGAAATGATCTTCGTTTTGTTTCATATTCTGAATTAGAAAAAAATATTGATTGTTTTTTTCCGGTCGGGTAAAAATTGCTCTCAGTTCAGATTGTTCCGACGACATTTTTTTTTCTTCGCTCTGTTTTGTTCTGGAACAAAACAGTTCCTATCTTTAAAATTTATTTATTAATATTTTACCATAGTAGCCATGATAATTAGGAAATATTTTATCCCACACAGCAAATACAGCTGCTAAAAGTATTCAGAAATTACTTTCATCATTTTTGTTTGATAATTCAAACACAAATTATGCTATTTACATTTGTAATTTCCGGAACCTGAGCATGCATAATCCAATAAGTAGGTTATTTGTAAGTAGCAACTAAATTCCAAAAGAAATACCCGAAATATCATATTTCAGGCTTAAATTTCATTTTTAGGCTTAAATTTCATTTTTTAAATTTGTTAATTTTCGGATCAATAATGTTCTATATTGTTCCCTAGAATTTCATTTTGTTAGTTCTATTTTGTTCCAGCTGGAAGAAAAACAGGAACTAAACAAATCTTTTTGGGGAAAAACAAAAGAACTGTTACAAGAATATATTTCCAGAACAATTCATACAACACTGAACAAAACTATATGCCAAATATTACTTGTTCAAACAGTTGCTAAATTTTTGAATTTTGGTTGGTATCTTTATGTCAGCAGCAGAGAAGAAACAGGGAACAATGTACGTAGGCCACTTGGGAGATAATTAATATCTACATGTTCTACTTCCCCCAGTATTGTACAATTAAAAGCACGATTTGAGTGGTCTTTACACATCCAATGGATAACCAGAAGCACAGTGAATATGATACAAATAAGTTATTCTTTAATATAAAGCACAGCAATATCATATACTGACTAACTTTTAGTGCTTGAGTGTGCAATAGATTTTAATGCTTTATAGAAATAGTAGTTTTTAACCATAGCTTATTTCTTGTAATACGTCATTTTAAAAGGCTAGGATGTTTTTTCTGACACACCGATTTGAACTTAATTTGTACATAATCTAAATCTTAAACCTTTTTTCTTGTGGTAAAACATGTGTTAATATAAATTATAAGTGACTAAATTTAATATCAAATTGTATGTTTTTTTTCGTAAGTCCTATTTTGTTATAGGCATTCCTATAAAATTGTGATTGATTTATTTGAGATGAATAAAAAGTGACAGTAATAATAATAATAATTAATCCATATATAACTAGAGAACCGGTGCGGCGTTCATCAACCAAGGTCACTTGTCGGTTTGTTTCAGTCATACATACATACAAAAACAGCCACAAAAGAGCGAAAGAAATGCACCCAATTATGAATTTTAAAATCTGCTGGACTGACATTTTTATAGTTGTAAAATCCTGAAAGAAATTCTCAAATATGAAATGATCCCTACCTACTCGGTCTAACCGTTTTTCATTCCCCTGGAAAAAGGTCGATGCACAGTCCAGTAATACACAATTGCAAAGGCAATACGATTTACTCAACAACGACCACCCACACAATAGCACACAAGCAGCACGAACACGAGCTTCCATTAAAATATGTTCATGGCATTTGGTGTCGCCGTACCCCATCCATAAGCGGTTTCCTGCTGGTTTGTTTGTACACAAAAACAAGATATTTCAGACTACGTTCTGCACAGACAAAACTGGAACTTTCATCTTCTTCATAAATTGCTGCTTTCGAATATTATTCATGTTTTTACCCATTTCTTACGACTTGTGAGCGATGTATGTTTGAGCAGATATTGTATAAACAATGGATAGGCAACGAAAAGTCGTTAAAAAAGCTAATCCGAAAGTGGAACTGAAAGGAAACCGTAATTTAGCGCAGTTGATTCAAAAGAAGAAGGAATGTGAACGCAAAGCACACGAGATAGTTCTGCGTTTGATTGAGACTGAAGTGGAGAAAGAGTATCTTCTAGTTAATGTAAGCCATGCTCCTCTATCCCCCAAACCTAAAAAATAAATGGCAGACTTTATGTTTTTATGTAAATCAGTCAACTAATACTCTTTGATTACGTGAATGAGTCAAAATTCTGTGTCTTTGTGTTTCAGGCAATTAGGATATCAAAACAGCATTTTGAGGATGCCATAGAAGAACGGAGGTTATCGCATCTATGTGGGTGGGTCCTTTGTGATACTCCAGTCGATCCGAAGGATGTTCCAAAGCAAACTTACAGCATACGAGGCCACAAAGTTTATGATATTACAGAAAGAAAGGCATGTTTATTGTATTCATTCATAGTCTTTGATTGTTTAATGTGTAATGTGTCTAAAATGGTACGTCAGGATGTAAAACTAATAAAGTAACTCGAAATTTGCTTTGTTTTAGGCGTTTTGCAGTGGGAAATGCTACGCTAAAGCAACCCATTTTAAAGCTCAACTCCTGACATCACCACTTTGGCTTCGGGATATGGAGGAAGCTGTGCAATTTGACATTCTAGAAGACAGCGAAACTAATGTGCTACATGGATTAAATGTCTCATTAACAGCCCTTCATTTAAGTGACGATTCCGAAGAAGAAAATGACGTGGAAGGAGTTAAAGAAACGAAAATTACGTAATGATCTTGTCAGTTTATTATAATGGAGTAGTATATTATATTATTATAAGTATTTTTATAAGAATCAATCGCTGTAAATACGTTTAATAAAATCTTACAGTCTACCACTGTATACTTTTTGTATTAATGCAACCGTTTTTACTTGTACATTCGCGAAATTGATGGATTTTTTTGTATTTGCTTTCGCATAAGATATACCATTTTCATGGTCCGTCCAATGACTCACTTCAAAATGCTGTTGTGGAATTAAATTAAATGATGTATCTAACAAACTTAGAGCTGGTTCAGAAACTGCTTCCTGCTCATATTCAACTTTTAGTGGCTGAACTTTTATAGACAATTTTTCAAATTTTAGATTATGGATATCTGTATTTTCTGCGCATGATTCAACCGTTTCATTTAGGCAATGAACAACTGCACACACCTGCCATTCAAACCAATCTCTTTTGGCAGCTACTGTCCGTCTCCCATCAAATACGATCAACTTCATTTGCCCAATCGTACCTGAAGTAGGTATAATTTCATACTCAATGTCACAGCAAAAAACGTCTTCATAACACACAGTATCTTGATTTGAATTTAAGTCAATTGTTTTATGCGAGCAATTAGACAAGTCTTCACGAAGCCAGAAGTGATTAGCATGACTATTCTTGTTGTGCAATTTATTTGTGGCCAGTGGCTTTCGCCAGCTTGCCGTGTCCATGATTTCGGGGTGTATTGGAACTGGACTAATAAGCAATTTTGTTCCAGATTCGGGATCAAAAATGTACTCTAAAGCGCCATCATGATGACCTGAATAAATTCCAGAACCCATGCTTCCTCTGTCTGGTTGGTGGTAACCGGAGCCGAGCAAATTCGCCTTGTTGCTTTGAGCCCATAAGGACTGTGCTTGAATTGCAGTCAGAAACGGGAGCTCATCTACCCAAGCTGTTGGAAAAGCAAAGTTTCGTATGGACTTTGATGCTACCATTTCAACCGCTGGATGTGCAAATATGATGTCAAAGCACGTGAGCAATCCAAACTCAACTCCAAAGTCTGTTTTGAAAGTTGAGTATTCCAATTGCGGATAGTCAAATTGGGGCTCAAAATACAAGTGAAATTTTCGATATCTGTGGAAGATTAATGAAGAAACTTAAACAGAGAGTACTACAAATGATTAGATTGCAGATTTTGCAGATTGAAAAGTGTGTAGTATTTATATGTAGTGTAAATACTTTGCAACAATCGTTCCGTTCCTATCAAAAGCGACATTGGTATTATAGTGAAATGCACCGTCTGCAGGGCAATTTTTATCGTTTGTATTGTCATCTCGAACACATTGGTCTATTTCCCCCAGGTTCACCACTATGTACATGTCATGGTTTTTTGCAGCACATGAGAGATCATATAATATCTGCCAGAAATTAAATTTGTAAAATTATTGGTAGGATGACACTAAAATTGGGTGGGGATGTGGGGAAGTAGAGAATGTACCTGGGTGCTTTTAGACGTGTGGTAACTTTCATCGCAAGGGGTACTGCCAATTTCCGGAACGTGAACAAAAAATTTTCGAGCTTGTTCCCTCTGCGGGGGTAATGCAATGGTAGTCAATCCATACTCTGGAAAAACTATAATGTCCACTCCCTGTGTTGGATATTGTTAATTCTACAAAACTCTTCATACGATGTTAATTTCTTTTTGATAAGTTATAATAACTAAACTTACATGATGGTTGGCTTCTTCAATAAGTAAAATGTACTCTTTGACATTGCTGAGCACAGCTTCAAGTGGGGTCTGATTTCCTATTGGTATTGGCTTGTATTCCACAACTGCAGCTATATAGTCAGTTCGATTCTGGATTCCTCCCTTTATTACGCAAGCATTTATATATTATGTAACTTTCCAATACTTTCCATAATAAATGTCATTAACCATATTATATGATGCTTAAGTTATGATAGTTAAAGAGTTTTGTATTTACCTTTGAGCAATTTTTGTTAGGAACCTGACATGTTTGTCTGAGCAATGAACCAATTTCAACGGCAAACCACAAGCCGGTTAGTACACTTAAAATTAAGATGCTGTGTACATTGTTAAATCTGTTCATTTCAGTCGATCAACACACCTGGACCTGGTAGGTAAGATGTAGCTCAAGCGTTTTAGCTAGATGCAACGAGACGAGATACGAGATGCAAAAATAAAAACAGAGTTATGATTGATAGCCTTCTCTTCATTCTACATGTAAAATCCCTTTAGCGGTTTTCGCTTAATATTCCGAACTACACAGTGAGTCTCTCATGAATCTACTACCTGAATGTGTCGGCCGGTGATGGCATAAAACTTCTTTAAAATCCGTACACGTTATATTCTGTGTCACTGAAACTTCTGTCTTATCTGAGCCTCCATTCATTATAATTGTATATATAAGTGATAATGATCATTAGGTAATATTGATGCATGTCTGTAATCCATATCCATACTAGCACATTCAAGCATCAGACATAGTCCCCACAAAAGGATATGAGAACAATTGTTTTACGGTAGACGATAATTTAGAAATGCGATTTTGTTGGAATTAGTTTTTTCTTTCCGCTTTAGTGAAATAAATCTTGTCGTGTCCAACTAAACTTATCATTAGAATAGGGAGACAAAGCAAGCGAAGCGAGAGTTGAGTGGAAGCACTCGATATGAAAAGTTATGCTCAGATAATATGATACAAATTTTTGCTTATAGTTGGTAAGATAATCAATAATCAGTATAACATAAAGACTGCTGTATGTATAAATAAAACTTACGATATAATCACTTTATTGAACATATTCATATACTATTTAAAATCTATTGAACAATAAATTATATTTTGAATGAAGGTTCTCCACATCAGACATCAGCTATTGTGATCATGATACGATGGAGGGTAGTAAGTATGAGTGAAGTAAGTATTTTTGGCTTTGAAAAATGGGAAAATTGGAAAGTTTAATAGTAAAATTCACCGGTTTTAAATCATGTTTGTAGTAAATTTGGGATAACTGCAGTAATTACTCTACACGCGCATGTTGAACGGACAATAGATTCGTTTTTTAAAAATAAAGCTACAATTGCAATCAACTCTATCAATCTCAATCATTTGAAGATATAAAGTTGACATGGACCTAATGTTGCGATCCAACTGTTAAAAGGATGAGAGCTCCAGCAGCACCCATGAGTATATGGTTGACACGGAAAGTAAACCCTGAGTTGCAACTATCTGAGGTACAGCTACACACCTGCTGTCTTCCACCAAAGCCACCACGATAGTAACAGCTAGTGTCATACTTGGATTCAATATAGCCGCATTTCCTGACAATCCTTTCAGTTGCAGTGTCTATTAGAAGGAATAGGTTTAAAAATAGTTTATAGTTTGTTTCCACCTACTTAATTCGTTAGTTAATAGATTATTATTTGTGTTGCACATACTGTTGTTCACATCAAAGTCGATCCATGTGACAATTTTCCTGCATGTTTTGTATTCAATTCCGTGCTGGCCATCTTCATGAGCTTGTTCGCTGCAATCTTTGATCAAGCTGTTATCGACCTCGGTTCCGTGACCACACCCTTTCCCATCTTTCAAACTGTTACAAATGTAGCATTTTAAGGAGAGCACTGGAAAAGCAAACAATTTTCCATTACAAGTTTACAAGTTAGCATGCATAACATATTTTTCCTCCGTCTCTCTCTAGACTTCATTTTAATCGTAACTTCATTTCATGATGTCAATATTAACAGCCTACCAGGCAGCTAGCGTGTAACTTTGATATTTCCTAGTTAGTTAAAAATTGATTTTTCATGCAAAGAGCTTCGCTTTATGAAGGATGAGACCATTACAATTAACATAAATTAAATTCTTGTAACAAGTCGTACTCTACACTAAGCTCAAATTATATCCATAAAGCTGGAATTAAAATTCACTTACTGGATAAACACAACTCATTTCAAGGTCCAACTTTATATTTACGGTAAAGACAAAATCATTCACTATGAGTTTTAATTATTGCTTTGCTACTTTATGACTGTGCATTATATAACATGTTTTAAATCCATAGACAAGCAGTTGAATCGGTTCAATTTAGTTTACACCAAATTTTTGCTTTCCTCTGCGATAAGTTCATGTTTAAGAAAACGAGAGCAAGCATACCTGAACAGACATTACGTACGTGATGCCATTTTAGTATCAGCCTCAATCGTCACTAATCATTAATTAAACTTTGTTGTACTGAACTGTTCAGTTCATGCTTATTATAGCAAATAGCAATGTGCTTTGAACTGTGTGTCCGTAAGCATGCATGTGGCTGGAACATGGCAGAACACCGTTTGGTCGATGATATTGGAAGTTAAATTGGGATGGACACAAGAGAATTTCTCGAGTTAAACTCAAGCATTAATACTGGGAGCGGACAAACTTCCAAGACAAAAAATTTAACCTTTACTGATGACTTTTGACATTTTACTTTGATACTTGATGGATGACTGATAAGAAGAAGAAAAATAAGATTAACCCTTCTTTCAAACTCTACCTACATATTTTGATTTATAAAATGCCAGTAACAAAGCACGAAATATTATTTTTCGGTAACTACTGTTGTATGAAAACTCAAACAAAACCTGATTCATTATAAAAATTCTTGATTTCGCTTGTATGACATCAATTGACAAGTCACTATACAAGAAAACCTGATAATCGCTGCTACGTGTATTGCACGTCAATGCAAAATCAAAAGCATAACTAAAATAACGATTCAATCATCATATAAAATTACTTGATTATTCTTGTTACAAAAGTCTTTGAGAATTATTCATGCATAAGTAGGCATATTTTCATTGCCAAAGGACCCTCATGAAATAAAGTGATACTAATGATAACTCATGTCTTATCATTATAATAGACATGACGAACAGTCAAAAGTCTAAATCTTCTGTAGTTCTATGATTGCGCCAGTTATCCATGAGTATAGTACACACTATTGTATTGTAGGCAAAAAATAAGCACTAAACTACTAAACTCATATTAATTGCAGATTGGGTCTGCAAATAAAAATTTGAGCTTTAAACATCCTGAAATTTAGGAACTCAAATTTGACCAAGTCTGTACTGTTCCATATATTTAGCCAGCTAATGAAAACAATAAACACTATATATTATGTAGGTATACATCTATTGAGAGCGATTTTTATAGTCTTCTATGCAAAATACACAAAAGATTTCAACCCGACGAAAGTTACCTGATGGAATAACACAAATGGCGACTATAGCACCGGCTATAATGAGCTTCTGGGAGGTCTTCATGGCTAGGTGTTATACTTGCAGAGCTTCTTTTTTTACAAGGAGATCCTTACAAATGAAAATTTCCAGCTGCTGTGACACAAACAACAAGGATTGGTTTATAAAAATGACACAAAACTTGGAAAAATATTATTTCTCCTCAGGAGTTGCTGCATAAAATGAATCATGAGCTCCACTTAAAAATTATCGTGTATACCTATATTAGAATTTTACAGAGAGTTTTGATGACGTTGAAAGCAATGGCGATATGATTTTGTAGCACTTCCAACAACAACGAGCGACCACAACACAATGCTTGAATACTACAACCGCAACTGGCAAAGGCGACAGCAGATAAATTTGGAAAAGATTTCAGAGGAGAAGAGTTGGACAAGGCTCAACAACTGCTTAGGAGGACACGCAGTGGCAGTGGTGACTCTGATGCAGCTAATACGTTGCATGTTACATTTTGCCATTTTACACGTTTATTCTATCAGGAAGGAATATTATATTCCATCACTGCTGCTTATAATACACTTCATCATCATCATCACCATCATCGGCTTGATTATCATTATACCTCCATCATATTCCATATCATTATACTTTTAGACATCCTCCGTGTTGCTCGGAATTAGGAATCACAGTTTATGATATGCGTTGCCACCATTCCTCAGACAGAACATAGAGAAATTCTACAGATAAAGAGAATCTATATCCATAATCATTATCCTTAAGCACATATTTAACTAAAACATAAAGTACATAGTGTACCTATATATTTTACTTTGTTAGCATCCATATATAATGGTAAAATCATCATCATCATCGTCAGGTTGGGTTGGCGAAATGGAAAGATTTTCTCAGGTCTATTTTTGCCATCCTGATTTGTGTCTTTACAGTTGGATGCAAAAGGATTAGTGCTCCTTTTCTTTTGCTGGATGGCGATCAACAGAAAAATGAGTCTGCATCTCACCATCAGAATCATTATGAGTGATGTTCATTCATCATTTGCATCATACCTTTACCACCACAGTTATATTCATAATGATGAGTACAAAATTTTTTGGTTTAGTGCGGTGTGGTGTAGACTGAAAAACTCGAACTGATTGTGAGTGAGTTCAAGATAAAATTGAATCAAATGTTATCATGATTTTAATGAAGCTTGTTCTTGGCAGGTATTTTACCTTTGCCTCCATATATACAGTAATGTACCATCCATAACCTCATTCAAAAATGTTCATTCACGAGTTCCACTGAAGTAATTTAATATATTCTGCACTTATTACCACAGATTTTAACTCGGTCTGTATATTACCGTTTTTCATGGTTCATCATGAGCCAAAGAACGAGGAAATCTAGTCAACATGCGACATGACATGCTTACAGAAAGAAAAACCCTATAAACAAATAGTATAGTTTGTCACTTGCTGGTGTGCGTGCATTCCATACTCCATCCAGTCCTTAATCAGAACTGTTGTTTCTACTTACAAACGGAATCGAATAATTTACTTCTTATATTTATAGTAAACAAAATAATTAAGCACTTATAATATGTAAAATGGCTTACAATATACCTATATATGAATGATAGTTTTTCAGTATAAAGCAAGGTGCAGTGCAGCCCTCTATTGATTTTAAATCGATGCTAAATGACGGATTTCTTCAATTTTTCCAAAGAAATATGAACAATAATATAACATCGAGTTTATTCAAACTTATTGGGTCGGCAAAATTTACATCAATCAAAACGCATGTACTCTCAACTTCCATTCATCGAAAACCCCATAATTTATCAGTAACAACTAATATTATGTAATGCGTGTTACAAACTTAACAAGAGGCATAAATATCACAAAGTTTAGCCATTTTAGGCTCTGTTATTAATTAAACATAATACGTTTTAAGTATAAAACTATTTTTTCGCGATTTCGCTACAACTCATACTTTCCACTTGTGTTTCCTTCTCCATCACCATAAAAGTACCCCTCTGAGGAAATGGATCCCCTAAGTAAACGTCTTTGGTCAGCCTTGCGTCTCCTAAATTATTTATAAAAAAATTAAAGGTTATGTATTCATGGTACATAGTAATCCAACTCGTCCTGTAAAAAAGCAAAGAGCACTTGAAAGGTGTTACCTAATTAGCTCACTCCTGATGAAAAATAAAATGGTGAAAATAGCGGCGAAAGAGATTAAAACTGAAAATACTACTACTGCCCATGTTCTGAGCCCAGCAGAGCTAATTTCGTCTCCATCTAAACCAGGTTCATAATTTTCTGTATAATTTGATACATCCCCCAAGTCCTCGGTAATGATAGATGAAGGAGGCACTCTTGTAGTTGACGTAATGCTGGCGTTTCCTGTTTCAGGCGTGCTAGAAATCTCCGTGGATGTTGACGGAGAATGTGTATCGTTGTTTGGTTTCGCTTCTGTGGAAGGCACTGGTGCTGGTGGCGATTGGCTTTCATTGAGTTGAGATGCACTTGACCCTGACTTCATTGATGGAGATATTTCATTAGGTACCGTGCTGCTTTGGAAGCTACTACTAGTGCTTTCTTTTTCTACAACTGTGCCGTTTAAAGCTGTACTTGTGGTAGGCACTGGACTAGCCTCTGTTTTATTAGGATCTCCAGGTTTTGGGGAATCAACATCCCCAGAACTTGCTTCATCTGCCCATACATTTTTTACGCTTATTCCAAAACATTGTACATATTATGTTTATTTATTTTAATATAAAACTCATATTAATGATTACCGTTAGGATAGTCGTCATTCAAATAATCATCCGGGTTGTGCCACGTATAATCACTCCCCGATGTTACCTCCGACTTTTGAGTATTATTGGAAGTTCCATTATTAGACTGTTGGACATTCTGGTGTCCTTCTGAAAAATTGACAAACGTCTAGTTAGGATCCTCGTTCACATAATAGATTGAGAATTGTATGGCTGCATGCAATGTAACTAACAAACTGACCATGTCCTGTTGTGAAGGTCAAGACCACCAGAAAAATTAAAGCGATAATCGATAAAATGTTCTTGCTTAACAAGGCCATATTTAAAAACAAAAATTCCACCAGAAACTCAACTATTTTAACCCTACAAATAAAACTACGATGTATATTATGTCAAAAAGGATTATTAAAGTATTTACATTTCAGGTATGCGTCTGCTGCCCACCATCCAATTTCATCGAGAAAGAAGGAGCTCGATCAGAACCGCTTACGTGACTTTTCTTCACGGTTATCTCTGTTGTAGCACTATAATGGCGCAGTGGCTCTGATAAGCACTTGATGAACAATCTCATAAATAATCAACGCCAGTCACATATCGTCATCATATTATACGTACGTGTGAAATATTGTTTGAATAAGATAAGAAACTCAATATGCTCAAATTCACACAGATACATTTCATGCGAAACAAAGATTCGTTGTATCCATTAACGTATGCGCACGCAATATTGTTGGATACTCAAAATACGTTTGTCACAATAGGGTTAAAATTAGAATAGAATATAGTAAAGATGAATGATTGATAAATTGGCACAAGATGCACTACAAAGTAAGCAACATTAGTACATTTTATATCAATCGCAATCGTGAGGATTGTTCTGGTGATGATAAATTTTGAAATTGGAAGTTATAATACATAATGTTATGTGCAATCACGTATGCATTGGTGTACCAGTTGTGCGATCTAAAATAAAGCACTGTTCTCCTTACCTTTGTCTTTGAAAATGCTAATTTGCGAATTATTTAGAGTCGAAAATGCCTGGATATTCTATAGTTCATCAGTGAAGTATAAATTCATAGATAGAGTGATGAATGAAA
This sequence comes from Willowsia nigromaculata, assembly GCA_034700605.1. Taxonomy (NCBI): domain Eukaryota; kingdom Metazoa; phylum Arthropoda; class Collembola; order Entomobryomorpha; family Entomobryidae; genus Willowsia; species Willowsia nigromaculata. The sequence continues at coordinate 6,547 of JAQIXX010003372.1, read as the reverse complement.
TTTAAATGTGGCAGTATAAAACGAAAAGCGTTAAAATATTCATATGAAATGTAGTTTCAGACGTTTCAAGGGAATTTTGATGCATCATGTATCATCGTGAATCATGACATAATATATCACTTAAACAATAAAAAAAAGCAAACCCGTTGTAAGCCAACAAGAGACTTTTATTGAGTAATATACCATTTTAAACATTTAATTTGTATTTCTAATACTGGCAAGCCATCAAAGATGTTGAACGAAATGAATGAATGAACTTTATAATTGTGATAAACGTAATACATTTTATTTTTTAATATTAACACTGGTAAGTGCATCACTGGTGTGTGTACTGGAATAATTGAGTAGGAAATAAAAGAACCAGCTTTACTGCATGAATGTTGTGTAGCATATTTTAATGTAGGTGATATAACTTGTTTCATCAACCCTTAACTCAAGCATCTAGTGCTGCCAATGCACCTTTATACCATTGACCAAACATGTCAGCTCCACCTTGGTTCAGTTCATTCCATCCCTTCATCGTACTTTTACACTTTTCCAGGTAAGTAGAAGTCTTGGAAAACTTTGACAAGTCAAAGTCACAAGCTTCAATGGTGCTGAGAATTGCTGCCATCGAGAAATCAGCAATAGTTAGTTCGCTTCCAGCGATGTAGCCGTCTTTGAGAAATAACTCGACATATCCGAGAACTTCGTCTACTTTGGCCATTTTCTCAGGATCAGGTTTTACTTTTTGAAACATCACCGGATACTAAAATTATATGCAAATGAAAATATTTTTCAATAATATACTATTCTACTTTAAAATAAAGAACATTACATTAACTTTGTCTCATTCTAATAATATTATTCACTCACGTGTGCTTCACCAAAACGAATGTAGAGTGTAGAGATGTCGAAAAACAGCCTCATGTCAACTACAGCCCGCTTTTGTGGATCCTTGGGATACAGAGATTCATCCTTTCCGTACTTGTTTTGAAGATACATCAACATGGCCCGACTCTCCGTGAGTACGAAATCATCGTCAACCATGGTTGGAACGGTGTGCTGCGGATTAATCTACATATTTTCGTGTAGGAAAAAACAGTTTCGAAAATAAACAAGGCATTTGGAATACAAAAACTGGCAATAGTTTAGAATGCATGTAAGTTCTTCTACCGCAACAAATTCCGGTTTGAGTTGTTCTTTGTTCATCAAATCAAGGTTTTTCACTTCCACTGGAATATCCATGTGCTTTGCTAGAAGAAGCACCATACGGGCAGGGGCACTCGGGGGGCAAGAGTACAATTCAATACCCATCTTTAGATGATTTTATCTACAGAAAATTACACGTTACGTGTTAAATGCTGAATTATTCTGTGTATGATAGGTTTGGTCGGAGAAAAAGCTTGAACCTTTATTATGTTCAATGAAATGAAATATTAGCATGCAATATAATAGTACACTACACCGGACAACCTATCGGAAGAAAACTTTCGAGATACAATAATATCGAATTTTACCAATAAAAATGAGGAGTGGTCCGTGAAACAATTTAAATGGTATTTTCGTCGTTTTTATCGACGTTCGCAGAAAATTACAAGAATAGTCAATATCCTTTTTTGTTACACGTGTACTACCTTTTATGCACATTGAATTTCATGGGGGCTTCATTGAAAATCAATAAAAATTTTAAAACTATCCATTGTAAATTATCTGAATAGCATAGTTTGTTAAATTAAAAATATCAAATATGACATGATATATATTTGTACATACTTATGTATAATATAATATAGTATGAGAAATAGTTTATGCTTACTATGACTTTTATAGACTATCTTTCTATGCAATTCGCTAAACACCAATTGGTACGACAATTACAGCTATTAAAGCAGCATCCAATACATGGATTGCAATCGGTAATTAGCGTTATGTTAAATACTATCTCCAATTATTGCTATTATATGAAAAGAAAACTTTACTTAAATCACTTCTAGACTTCAAAAATGTCGGATCAAATTGATTACTTACAGAGTATAGCTGAGTAATTGATTGCAAATGTAAACTGCTCTTGTCTATATAACGGACAATTCTAATTTTCGGACATTAATTAGTAATTATGCCTGTCTACTTGCTGTTTAGCACGTGTATATCGTGTATCACTCAAGAACCAAAGTTCTTGCAAAACTATTTCAGCCACTACAAATGAATAGGGCTATATATATGCATTTATGCATGCAGCAACAGATCAATCACTAGTATGCGAGTAATTCGATCGCATAAACTATCTCGCTGCCATTAAACTAAAGTTCACTAGAATTCAACCTTAGTTGTTTGGCTTAACAAATGCTAACTTATTAAATTAAGCGTTATAGTCAATTACCTTAGTTAGGTGCACTAATTGCTAGATTGATGGCTTTTTTTCTCCTGCAAAATTCAGAAACCACAAGGCGACACGACTTCAACAAGAGACGAAACTAAAAGTGAAGCTCGACAACCATGCGGATTAAATACATGAAATTGAAAAAATGTGAGTTGTGAGCTTAGACGAAATGAGAGCTTTGCTTGATGTTCGTATCCATTATTGTGGACAACGAAGCGAAAGCCAGCCAACCTAGCTTAACAAAAAACCGGACATTTTACTTGCCATGCCAGAATCACTACTCAAATTATAATGGTCAATTGTCATGCATATGAAAGACTGGCAACTACAGACAATTATCTACGCTTCGTATTCATCATTCCATCACGTCTACTTGTGGAGGGCGTATATCCATCATGGAGTTGAAAAATTCAATGCTTGGTATTCCTCTATTATGGTTCGCAGCAAAATTCAGCTTCCCATAAAATGTATTATAATATGTATGTATATAGTACATGGGCTACCATTTTGAAAACAAAAAAAGATTCTACTCGCATGTTAATCATTAAAGAAGCAATACATACAATGTACCTAAGCTTTTCGTTTGTACATTTTTTCACTCTTTGACACAATTCATTTTACACCAAATTACAACAAAAAATCAACTGGACAAAGCTCTTGACAAAGTCTTATTGAAAGTATAAGCACAAGAGAATCTTCATTGAGAGTTTTTAAGTAATTACTATTAACTCAATTTGATGCCATTTTCAGTTGATTACGCATCTCAGATCCAATTAGTAATTTAGTTATTATGATACTTTTTAGTGCCAACTTTTTGCAAAAAAAATTATTTTGTGAAGATTTCTGCACAACTATACAATTCATGCTTGACAAAGTACATGTGAAGCCATTATATTATTTATTTATATTCAGTAATTTATTATAGGAGGCCTGTTTTTACGGTTGCAAATGCCTTTCCAGATTATCAAAGTCTTTAAAAATTATGCAATACATGTTATTTTCAATCTTCTGATGGAGTCTCAATTATACTGGATATATTAACACGTAACCTTGTTTTTAACAAAACAAGCCACCGAGGCAATCGGCAATCGTTGAAAAAATTATACATGTAGCATAGTTTACGTTTTGACGTTACATTGCTTGTTGCGCAGAGGCTCGCATTTATTTCGCAAATTATTATGACTTTCACATTTTTATACTTTAAAGAGTGCAGTCTGGTCTGAAATACTTTTGAAAAGTACCCGACAAAGTCAAAAGTAATGGTTTCTGTCTGCATTATAAGTATGACTCATGTTTTTGTACTACCATTAGCCATTTATCCAATCGAACCTTCCAGTATCTCTGGATTCCAAATTTGGTGTGAAGTAGTTCGAAAAAACACCAAGTACAGTCTCTGGACATGATGAATGCATAGTTGGGTTATTGGGTATAGTATATGCATAGTAAATTATGTATGAGAGCTAGCACGTACATTATATTTGAAAATGGTCTGAAGTCTCCTGTACAATTTATTCAGAATTTCACTACTTCATTTGTAGATTACCATACTTGCAATAGGCAAAGTAAAGCATTAGGCTCGGCTGAATTTGTGGGATAGTGATGATGGTAGTGAAATAAGCAGACTTTTATCGGTAGAGCGAGATGGTAAACAGTGACAGTGATATTAATGACCTTGAATATGAGTAGCTCTTAAAACCCATTTTCGATTTAAATGTAGGTATGAGCATGAGCATGGACATTCAAAGTTTTCATTTGTAGCGAACCAAATAATATGCTCCCTGTTCTCTTCGTATGTGTCTGGGAATCTTTTTAACGCTGAGGCAGTTAGGCTGAGCAGGCACATTTGCCCAATCTGTTTTATCGTCAAATTCCAGAACCTACTTTGTATGCTATTCACAATATTTATGTTTCTCCGAATGTTTGATTCTTTATATGTTCTTTATTATGGATCATTGGGTTTTGTTGTAGGCCTGAATGACAAATATAATTCATGATTGTTGAAAATGTTTATAGGAAGTACGCTACATTGTGCATGATGCATATTATTTCATTCAAGTACAAAACTATAACCATTTATCATTTACATTTTTTATATATTTGTACGATTTGATAGTTCTCTGAAGTAAATGTCTTATTTTAGTCTCGATTCCAAACGATGTCGTTCGTTGTTGTCCAAATTCTTGACTCTCACTTGCTATTGTTTTGTAGCAATAATTATACAAATAGCATTTTGCATTAACCTTTGTTTTGACGCATCTCACGTCATAAAATTGCCAATGTCTGCCAATGATGTTCTGAATAATTATTTATATTCAGAAATCTGTATAATCTTTGATTCCTGTCCCATGTTTTGATTTATACATATGTAAAATCTGCCAAGATGGAATCAAGTATAGAAAAAGATGTGCGTATTGTGTACTCCAATCCTAAGTATTTACGAATGGATTATGAAAGTTCTAGTTCCCACACTCCCACATATTAATCGTATATACTAATAATAATAGGAAGAAGAAATTGCATTTTGCAAATGCTAACTTTGCACATTTGTCATGAAAATAAAATGCAGGCAAACTCATAAAACCAAAATGTGGGTATTAATTGGGTAGAATTATATTATCCCTTATGTGGGCTATTCACCTTTAAATAATTTTACGAGTTCGTTAGTTGTTATTAAAAATGAGACGAACAAACTGTTTTTATCCTTAAATGTACCATTTTTAATCGTAAACTCACTTCGTTTTTGGCTTGAGAAACAAAGGAAACTTGTTAACATGCAATAATAGTAAATCCTTAATAAACACAACAATTTTGAAACAAAATCCTGAGTAGTTTACGTTTCCAAATCAGGTAAAAGTATCCTAACTAGGTAAAAACGTTGTACCGCCTGGAATAAACTCTCGACTTGAATTGTTCAAAAGTAACGAAATCACTATATCGCGTGTCTACAAAATTCCAGCGTCTATCACATTATTTACCAAATTATTAACAGTAGTATTGTTCAAACACTATTCAGGCTGATGGGAGTATAAAATGAAAGACAAGATTTTTGGACTTTCAGCTTCCTTTCCGGCTTACGAGAAGACAGTCGAATAAAAATGAAGTGAAGCTACTAAAAAGCTAGCTGAAATAATCTCCTACTCGGAGTGAGACAGTATGACAGGCAAGAATTGATGATATTCCAAGTACAAAGGCAAAGAAAAGATGAGAATGACCAACAGCTTCCGAACTCATTACGTGACAATTATGTGTTTACATTTGCACCTCATTTTTACTTTGTCTTTCTCCCTATTTACAATTTGCCAATTTGTACCTCCAATTTCAACTAAATCTTCGCTGAAACTATTTTAAACGAATATGTATGAATGTATGTAGTTCCATTTCTGGAAGCAATGTCAATGCCAAGTTCAGAGTTGGGACTGTGAACGATACGTAGTATGTAGTGATTTCAATATTGCATGAACACATTCAGGTGTTATGATGATGTGATCAGTAAAACCGTTAATTTGGGTGTTGGGTGTAGTGCCTACTACATTTGATGGGTGGAGAGTGCCAAAATGGCGATGATATTTATTGGTCATGCCATCTTACATCCATTTGATCCATCATTTATAGGGAATTAAGTTTTAGAATTGTATTTCAGATTCATGAATGAATGAATCCAAAAGTATTAGCTAACGATCTAATCAAGACTTGGAGCATAAGTCGTTAACTTTTTAATCTGCCGCGAATGTTTAAGGAGGCGCAGTTTACTATCGCTTAATTTGATCACACTCGCACTCCTCCTGGTCCTACATTTTAAGTATTTTCATACATCGGGTCGAGTTACATGTTATACAGAAGGAAGAGATACCTGACTGAATTATTGCTGTTAACAAAGTCATAAATTATAACTAATGCGGAGTAGCTGTTACTGCTGCCTTTTCTTGAGGTGCAAATGCTTCATATTTAGAACAAGTGTGAGCCTGCACTTGAAAACAAAACGTACCACATGTGACATGCAAGGTTGTTTAAATTAAGATTGCAAAGAACAACAAACATATAGCACCTACCCTACCCTTGCAGAGTAAAAATAATACTGCGTCTTGTCATTTTGGAGCCATTCTTGTTTTTTATTAACTATCGGATTCGTTGTAAACGGATTTAAGATAGTTAATGCGATCACCTGCCCGTCTGTGTGTCTGTCTG
>JAQIXX010003371.1:0-19989 GCA_034700605.1 Willowsia nigromaculata | reverse complement strand
CTTGATAAGATTTTCCACAGCCTTCCTCCATTCTGCTGAGAACCTTAGTCCGTATTATTACGTTTATTTTATCGCCAACATAATCATCGTGCTTATTCCTATTACCATTATTATTAGCGTCTCCACCTCTGCATGCATATATCAGATTGCTCAGAATAGGATGAAGGCTGTGGGACTTTTAGACCAGGGGAGCATCGTCAGAGTGGAATGTCATAGCCGTATCATTATAAACATCTTCAAGCAGAACGCATCCATTTTTAAAGCGAGAGTGATATGCCTATTACGCGTTGCAAAATTGCAGCAACGAAACCAACTACCACCACCTTTACGGATGATGGAAGAACGTTCACTTGCTAAATTACTGTATTTGTTTTGTCAGGGTTTTAAAAAGCATAAATGTCCACCACCACGTATAGAATGGTGTGTGGTGCCTGAAAAAACAAAAAAGAACGTCATCATCCAATTGTGAGACAGCCAATGCAAGTAAATTTGATAATTTTGAAAGACGCTTTAATGTGTTTTACATGACTTGTATGATCTATTTTTCGGCAATAACACGAAATACGACAAAATTGTTGAAGTGTGAATTATGAAAGGTGTGCTATATAATTTTCTTTGGAAAAAACTTGCTACTAAAATATTTTTATAATGAATGTGTTTTTACGTCGAGTTTTACGATGTAGCTATTAGAAAAATCAGAAGATTTGGGGGTTACATTTAAAATGAGTTTACCTGCCCGTCTATGATTCAATTTTGACTTACATAACTTTTTATTTAGCGCATTAGAACTTTGCTGTTTTAAGCTCGGAAACTGCATTGTCAATAGACTAGTACCTATTGTATGACTGTATGCGTGCCGGTGAGTTACTAGCAACTCATCCTGCTCAGTCTTTTAACTTGCTCTACTGACGTATTCATTAGCAAACTGAGAAATCACTGCAAAAACCCTGTAATTTATTCAATAATAATTAGAATTACTACTAGTGCCTTAGTTATGGATTGCTTATAATTTCAGGGTTTATGAGGTGTGTGCCTTTTTAATAATTTTATTATCAAATTCAATGTAACATTGCACAACCTTCATTTTTTGTGTACTTAAGTGCTCATATATTTTCAAAAGTTTATTTGCATTTTTGGTAGCTACCTATTTCTTGTACACAACAATAATTTTAGGATCATAAAATTTCCTTTCTTTGAATTGAAACTCTCATAAAGTACCTACTTACAATTTTTCAACAAAATATCTCTGCTTTTAAGTGAGAATATTGAATTTGGTATGTAACAGGACAGGCTTTCTCCAAAATGATAATGGTCTAAGTTTAGATTTCAATAGGGAAAAAATGAAAAAGGTATTAATTGTATTTTATTTATTTAGTATCATTTATGCAAATGTGAAGCAGATTTCAGCCTCGTCATTTTCTCACCATCAAAAAATTTGTGTCCTAAAAAAGCATAAAGTTATACTGGCTACTGATACATAGAAGAGAAGTTGCATTTTCTTGACAACTTTCGTTTTCATTCCCCGTTTCTATTTGTCAATCAAAGCGTTGAAGTAACGACAAACTAAATGTATACGCACACACAAACATACGTCAGGCAGGTGAAGAATAACTTGTCTTGTTCAAAAATTAATACTACTACGACTCCACTCCTTAAGCTTGTATTTTCTGTTGAGAATGAATGCTTTAGTCATTTAAGATGCTAATTAGCCCGTCTGAATTTTGTTTGCCCTTTTGTCAACGAATCAGCTTCTTTTAAAGTTACTGTCAGTTTAGACAAAGTGCCAGCACCAACAGAAGCAACCGCTTCCATTTATGAGCACCCAACCATTTCCTACCTTCAGTTGACTTTGTTGTTTAGATGAAAATTTGTACGGATGCAATGATGTTGATGAATAAAATTACTTGTACATCTTGTGCTTTTATGCAAGATGGTATGAATTACAGTTTTGGATATCCAATTATGTTTCGTAATTAAACTCGAAATCATCTTGTCTAATATGCATTTTTAATTGATGTTTAGAGTGTGAAAACAATTAATAATTGTAGAAAGAGCTATAAACAAAGCATTAGTTATGTAGTAGCACTAAACCAATATACACACTATACTTTCCTGTCTGAAAAAATGTCAACTAACTTGACAGGACAAATATGATTAACTAACTGCGGATTGATAACTAATGATGCTTGTAACTTGTAATACGTTTCAACAGTAGAAGAATCTGTGTTATTGCAAAATGAATTGAAGTCTTTAAAAAAGACATCATCATCTTACATCTCTAATGAATATATTGTCACGATGATGGTTGTGTGAAGATTTTGTTTTCTTGAGCCTCTGCCAAACTTAAACCACTGAAGCATTACGTAACGTGCACATAATTGTATTCTGTATTGTATATTGATACTTCGTTGTTTTATACAAACAATGAGCAACTTTTCTATAGTCTCATTGTTTGAGCTGCGTCTGACCTGTCTCTTTTTTGCAAGAGGAGAATCGAGAGACATTTCAATTTAGGTGAGCAGATTCACTGATGTCACAACTGACTTAAGAGTGTGTAGCGGTGTAAGTTATTGAGTTGAGTGAAGAGACAAATAATGATACCTAATGATGTTGCGAATGAATTGATGAATGTTGCAACGATTGTCGAAAGTCAAACGGGATTATGCATTAAATGCGGAAGGATATGATGTAGGAAGGTGGTACAAATGAGCTTACAAAGTAAGAAAGGGTCTTTTTCTTTTTAGCTTCTTGTAGAAACTGAAAGTGATGACTTAAGCATAGTGCGTAGTGAAGGAGAAGCCACTTAAAATCTGAATAAAGCTTTTCGAGTGCAGAGTTACGGCTCTACTTCTGCTTGAAAATAAAAACATGCAATACATCCCATCAAGATGATTTTTTCTTTATGTAAGTGTTTCAACTTTCAATCATCAATTTTTTCTCGAGTATTTTCCATTCATAATCCAATTTTGCAGTCAGATGACATCATTTCTTCTATTTTTGTTTGTTTTGAAAAAATATAACTTTACTTATCTATACTTCTGCAGTTAATTGGTACAAATCTAAAAGCGTTTGTATGAAAAACGAGTCACCATTACATCTCATTATGATTGATCCTGTATTACTTACCTGCATGTGGGAAGATATTGGAACCGGTGAATGCAATTGCCTCTACAAATAACCCCTAATTTATACTTTGATACTTTGTTTGCTCTCATATTAGATTTCTTATAGTTACATATAACGAACGAAAGGAAGCACAATAGCGTAAATTTATGATAGTTTAAGTGATTGTAAAGCATTCAAATTTTACGTACAAACTAGTTAATCTATCTTCTAAATAAGCTAGACCATAGAGATGAATATATCATGGCATCAAGTCAAAATGTTGCTTCAAACTATACAGCCTTTAAGATTCCACTGAGTGACGATAAGAGCTTAAATGAGTTTAACAAAGTTCCGGTTCTATCTATTTAATGGGTCTTCATTTCTAAAAATAAATGACATACTAAAATTGCGTAAAGTTCCATTGTTATATCATTTTTCCGTCGAATCTCTGGCAATCACCCATAATGTGGCTCTTAATGGTAATCATAGTCGTCACGGTGGGTTCTCAAATGAAGATTTTCTATCAATGTACCTATTGTCGTCTGTTCAACAAAAGGACTTGTAATTATTGTAGAAATTGCTTCATTGTGCCCCATGTTACTGAGACTTGTCGAAGAGGATGTAGTGTTTTGATAGTAATGAAGATGGGCAGCTTTGGTTTTTTGGCAAATTTATAAACTCTTACTGCACATAGCCTTAAATAATATTTGACTTGACAAATTTTAAAACTCCAGGGGTTGTCGTACGATTACATATTGCAACTTGCAACATTGTAGCAAGTGGGTTTTAATACGGAACAATGCAAAAAAGATCGCATATTATTACTGAGCTGTAATAGCGTTACTCCTGCAGTTTGATTTGGCTTGATGTGTTAATCAAAAACTCATTGATTTCTCAGTTTAAAAAAGCAATCACAAATTATCACATAAAAATCATTATTGTAAAACTATTCCTGAACCTGTCACAGTATGTCGGAAGAGAAAAAATAGTTAAAGTAGAAACTATGAATGTTGGCTCAAATATGTTTGTCCAACATACATTTTTGTGACAACATAATGGGTCAAATTTTATAAATTATATTCATTCGTACTTTTGAGACGGAGACATGTATGATTTCTAGGTGTGCCACTAACTACGATATAAGATATCCAAAAAACCAAAGAGTGAAACGAAAGCCTAATAGCATAAAAGAATGCTCTCCGCTGTTTTCATATCTGTGTTTATACTTGCCCATGCACACGTTTTGAAATTCGATTTTTGATTCGTCGAGATCGTTTGAAACGCATGTCAAAAATAGGAGAAATAATCTAGGTCCGGTTTTGTTGCATAAATTTGTAGGCTATATCAAAATGCAATTTTGCACAGTCATTCTTAGTCAAATACTGATTTAACGTATTGTGTTTCGGACATGATGACAAACAATCGAAATTATTGTCATTCAGTTATCATTATCACTTGTTGTGTGCAAGTGATTGTTGCAATTCATTGTAAAGCATGTATAATACATAATCATAAATTTCTGCATGCGTATTTTAATCATTTTCGCAAAATCATACGAGTTATCGCAGGACGTTGTTTCTTTATTAGTAGATACATACATTATATTAACTTTGGTGCACATCCATGCACCGTTTTTTAAAATCACTATAAAATGTCGCCAAAAAGTCTGATGCTCACTTTCTCCCTGTTTTACATCGTAATTTATGTTTTGAAAACGCTTCATTACTTGTTTTGTGTAAAACCCGCTTTCAATAATACTTTATTACATCATAAATGTACAGCATTAAATTTTTAATAGTCAGCAATTCATTATTTTGGACAGATACCCAAATGTAAATTTTAATGTGTAACTTTATAGGTTTAAAATAACACATGGACCCAAGCTCTGATAAGTAAACGCAGTTTTACGGATATTTACACGTACGTGTAAACAATGATAAAAAACGGAAGATGATGAAAGGGACACATAAATGAAACAAAGAGAAAGAGCAATTTTTCCTGTGTCGTATGAATCCATATTGTTTAAACAAAGATCAGTAATTTGAGTGGACCGGCTCCTTATAACTGAAATAATTCAATTTCAAATGAAAGTCAGAACATTTCCTTATAATTTCGAGAAGATTGCATTGCATAATGTCTTTTCATTCATTGAACCCAACATGAATGTTTTGTAATTAGATGGCACAAAGAGTATTTTGTGTTTATGCATAAATATAGTTGTTTATAGAGAATAAGCCCTCCTTATTTCTCTTTGTTATTGCGGAATTTTTTAAAATCAAACAAACGTATGCATATATGTGTAAAAATGACTTGTTTGAAACTATCACAAACCCCATCTTATTGAGGGACGTCAGCGGGTGTAAGGTTGAGGATTTTTTGCTAATGCTTATACATAATTTGGCAATTTGATCTAAAAATGATTTGATATTCGATTTCCACTATAGGATTTACAAAACTTTATCATCCATGAGCAAGAATTTGCTGCCTTTGCATTGGGAGCGTCTTGGACCACATCATTATAGGTATATCACTTTGTTCTATCAAAAAAGAGTTATCTCTCAATAGAGGCAAAAATGATGGTGTAGTAAGCTTTTACAACTGCTACTTTACTTTAAAATAGGAATATTATGTAAATGTTACTGTGCGGATTTTCATACGTCAAGTTCGAAGTCCAAATGATTGAAGAGTGTCCAACAACTCTACCACCACACATAGAGAAAAAAACCCCTTATCGTCTCTCATTCATTTTGAGCCAATGAACGGAATGGCCTTTGTAACTTTGCGTCACGTGCCAGTTAACGGCAGGGCAGTGTTTACAATGCAACACAATGCTGTATTACCTACGTACGTAAATAAAAAAATGTTTAAATAGGAACTGATAGACTGACTCCACAATAAACTGTGTCGATGACACAATAATTGGGAATGCACATGACATGCTTTAAAAGTTTGCAAAGGTAAGGTGTACATAGTTTTTGCGCTTTTTCATCACCATGAATTAGGCAGACACAAACAATGAGTCATTGCGTAGAGGGTAAAGTCCAAACTGCACTTGAACTATGAAGTGGTCACTACTACTACCACTTATCAAAGTAAGACAGGTGGAATTTATATTTTGCTGAAAATTTTGAAACATTTCTGATATTACAACCTAACAGTTAAAAAACCGAATGTCAGCAATCCTTTAAGGATTCAAGTTTACATGAAATTATATTGTGTTACCCGCAGCTATAACACATAATAGTTGCAATTTAACTTTTGCATCAAAATTAATTAATACGTCAGTCCAGCGTTACTGGAGAATGTTTATCCTTTATTTCCTATTCAAAATTCACCGAGGTATAATATAAATGAATGTACCCAGACCAGGATATCAAGTGATAAAAGTACTTGTATGATTAGGCATATTATTAGCAATGCTGTATCTGTAATCTAAATATTGACGCTAAATACTAAGAATTGCATGTGACTCAAATTCAACTTCGGACTTTAGCTCCTTTTAATTAGGAAACGAAAAAGTGCCGATGACATCACTTCACGCATTCACTTAATGCGTGCTCCGTAATGCTGCATCCTCTTAGATATCATTTGACTTGGATATTAAATCGCAATAAATTTATCAACAAAGATAAGTAAATATTTCTAAGAATTTAGGAATTGCCCAATCGTAAATAAAACATTTTTTTGCAGACTGGGAAAGTAAAAGTAGTGCCATGTAATAAATAGATTGTGATTGTGACGGATAGTGTCTGACATTTTAACTATATATTGCAGTTACATAATTTTTTAAAACGCTTTGATTTGTTCAGATTTGGTTGGGAAATGTAGCTGAAGTCGAGTTTTTCTGTCAAGCTCTCTCTCTCTCTATCCATCTTTAATGCCTTTTCTTAAGAGAGCAAAAGGTTGACCAAGATAAAGTCATTTAACATGCTGTAGGGATCAAGAGTCCTCTTAAAGCAGACTTGAGTGACCACCACCATGCGCCTTTCACATGTCATCAAGAAGCAATGTTCCTTAACAGCAGGGGTGATAGTTTATGTGTTATATTTTGGTTTTTTATTTGGCTCGAGTGTCACTAGTGTCAGCATTATGATGTAAAATCGAATATTGTATGTCAGCTTGTCTTAATCACGAATATCAGTTTTAAAAATCTTTCAGTTATTTCTGGTCATTTTTGGGGTACAAGGACAAAAATATATCAAACATTAGCGTTCTTTATTCCTATTCCCAAATAATGCATGTAATTTCTTAGGATTAGCTTAAACATAAACAAAAAATGCACTTTGGATTTTTCTGGCTTTTATAAATTTTGGTACTTTTATATGCGTGAATTATTTAATTTAGTTTAATAGTTCCTACAATTCTTTGAAACCTTTAGTTTTAGAGAAAGGCCAACAACCTAACTGCTGCAGCTAATCTCTACTTTTATTGAAACCGTTTCATTTGAGATTAGTTTCTACTATTTCATCTGTCAACTATTTGTAAAGCAGCTTTATGAGAACTTACTCAAGCAGTTCAGCAAAAACAATCAAAGAAAAGTACTAAGTGATTTCCAAAAACTCATACAATCACAACTTCAAAATTCCACGCATATGACAAGCCAAATATGTAATTATATTTTAAGTACTACAGATAAATTTAGATGCGAAGTCTAAATTGTAATAAAACAAATTTAAAATATACCAGACAGCTAAGGTTTAGCCTAAGAATAATAACGATCAAAAACGAGAACGAAAATTAAATCCGGCAATACAAGATTGAAACTCGGAACAATAATTATGCGGCTATCCAAAATTATTATTTACATAACATATTTTTTGCTCCAAGTTATAAGTTTCTTCATACAAAAGACTACTAGCCAACAAGTTGTATTATTGCTCAAATCCGATAGTCTGGGGCTCAGAGTTCTTTAACTGAACTTGAAGAGAAGTTGCCAAGCAAGTAGCCTATTCACTTTTAAAATCTTAGCACGACAAAGCATGCTTATTTGTGCTAGCGAGTAGCAGAAAGATGTAAATACCTATATTAAAGTTACACTGCTTGTTTTGTAGCATCATCGTCATTATCGCTAAAATAAAGATAGGTATAAACTATGTTATACGATGGATACATTTAAGCACGTTTTTTACCAGTACCACACTGGCAATTTTAACACGTTGCTTTGCTGGTATACTATTGATGGAATCACTACTTGGTTTGCTAGCTATTGATGATGATGACGATGCGCTTATTCTCTGTGCAAGAGTTTTAACCAGTTTTCTCTCTCTCTGCCTCTGATGTTTTTAAAGTCATATAATATCATTATCATCATACTCATCATCACGGTCATGTTGTTGTTACCACATGCAAGCGCAAAACTCATGCCACGTTTAAAAAGTAATGTAAACGTGAATTTAGTTTTTTTTACTTACAGAGAACATGTTTTACTACTACACAGCGAGGGAATCCCAATGCAATAATATGGTAATGTAGGTATGTTGCATTTCTTTAATGTTTAAGCGGTTTAAGTAGGTGACTTTGACTATAATAATATTATCTTCTTCTTTTCTGTACACTACTCTGGTAAAAAAATAAATGGTATAAATCCAGCAAAGTATTATCATCAGCAGCTGGCAACTGGCTGAGTTACGTGCATCCATATTAAATAAGTTAAGTTGCGCATATGTATTCTTGCATGCATTTTATTTTTCCACGATTATCCCAGCCGTACTTGGCTTTTATAGGCAGGTTAAATATTGTAGCCATTACGTTCATGATGATGAATACATTTTAGCTGTTATATTTGTCCATCTTTTTATTTATTTTGATTGATCAAGCGTTATAAACTATGCATTTTAGTGAATAAGTAATTTCGGTTAAAAGACAAGCGTAGTGGGTTGCGCACCGTGCAAAGTGTAGCTCTCCATAACTGTTTATAATGATTAATGAACTATCTATTCCTTAAATGTAAGGATACAGTTCAGTGTATATTGCATCTTATCTCCCAACTATACAGCTTTTTATATTGAAAATATGGATTCTTCTTAATGATGCTGTAATAAATCGTCACACTGTTAAAGAAAAATTTGGATGTATCTATAAATGTTCAGTGACAACATTTTTATCGAAACACTTCCTAAAATAGTAAACCAAAGGTCAATTTCGAGTTTTTGCATATCAAGTATATAAAGTGCAATTAGCGCAAAGTACTGGGCTACTATTCAAATGGATATCAGTCAAGCATAATTCATTTGAGGACGCGGCTTTTCTGCGGTTTTAGCAATTGCAAACCTAATATACCCTGTATACCAACTATAACAAAGTCTAATGAAAGTTGAAACTAGTATGAAGACAGAAAAAGAACGTCGTACGAGTACTCTGTAGTTTAATTACAACGTGCTTTCTTGAAAACCATATAAAACCTTCATAAACTTTCTTCTCCAGACAGAGTGACTACAAAAAAGGGATGGAAATTCAAAATCCGTAACAGATCTTCAAAATTTATCACTTGTTCGCTATTTCACTTGAATAATTAGTTATAAGTTGTGTTTGCAATTCACGTGTAATGTGACTTCTAAAGCTATTAAGCCTCCAGCAGATTTTAACTGTTAAAGTAAGCTGATTGTACTATACTGCTATGATCTTCTACCAACATTTGATATTAAGTTGCAGTCAACTATAATTTTATCAGATGAACTCATCACCATTGCAGTTCTGTTAATGTGATCTGTGAACTTGTTTGAATGTCATCTCGACATTGAATCGGCATTTCCTACAACCATGCGCTACAACACCTACTACCGTGCTTCCATGTATGCATGTGTGTAAATTATAAATTAAGTACCTATACATGGTCGCGTTCCCGTTACATGACTTTCACATCGTTCGACACACACTGCTTCGTTTTGGCTTTGTGAAGCCGCTTATGTGTTTCCTTTAGTAGAACTTCCTTAAAGAAAATATACTGCTGCAAAGTCTCATCGTCAGTCTAGTCTGAAATAGTGACACTTGGCTATCTATACATGCATATTTAGATTCTATATAGAAAAATCATGAAGACACGTGATATTTATAGCTCATTACATATTTTTCCATCAACTGAGATTTTTTGCACATGCTATGCGATTTTTTAAATGCAAGATGAAAAGATTATTTCCATACTGCTTGCAAGTAGTTTTACTTCATAGCATGCTTTGATGTAGTATAGATACTCGTGTAATATTAGTTTTTAGGAACTCTTAATCAACTTGACAAGTTTTTCATTAGCATTCCAAACTTTCTAGACAGGCGTTTAAAAAAGAGTATTTACCTGTGAATTTACAATTGCTTCGGAACGATCACCGAGCTGACAGCATGTAAAATCTGAACTTTAAAAACTCAAGTACCTGCAAAACTCGACTGTGTAAAAGGAAATTTT
Organism: Willowsia nigromaculata; assembly: GCA_034700605.1. Lineage (NCBI taxonomy): Eukaryota > Metazoa > Arthropoda > Collembola > Entomobryomorpha > Entomobryidae > Willowsia > Willowsia nigromaculata. The sequence goes on along the minus strand of JAQIXX010003371.1, from coordinate 9,488 downwards.
GTGATTGAAGTGCTTCCAGAGAAATTCAAAACTGATTATGTGGGTAAAAAGTGCCGTCAGTCAGTACACATTTATATTGACTCCGATTACAGTCATTTATTTCTATTTGAGTTTGTACAAATACGCGTGGAAAAGTGAGTGAAAGTGAAATTCTTTCTTACTATTATGACGCACACAAAGAGAGCAAAGAAAATACAAAAATAGCAATATTGACAGGCTTTCACCATCCTTTGTCAGAATTAGCTTGGTTACATGAACAATGTTATGCAAAATATGTAGCTTTCAGAGCTTTCTCTTCCACACTTGTCGGTCAGCTCTTATTCCATAAGTAATAGTCATAGACATGTGCTCAGCATATGGCTACGCGGTTACACAACGACAAACCGTAAGACCATAACAGCAAAAACATTATAATACGTCATCATAGCTCTCTTCAAGTGTCTTTCCGCTATTTTTGCTAATACCTGGATTTTGTGTCTTAAGTGGGACAAAAACAACAACCGAGAAAACTTATTCTTCCCATATCTTTAATAACATGTTCACTTTCTCTAGCATACATCACGAATTGGTTGCGTGAACAAAGTAAATTTCCAATAGACACAATAAGCTTACCGTTTACGGTGTTCATTTCTACGTATACATACACACTTCTCAGGAGAAAGTCACTTCTTTTGTTTTGTTTTTACTGTATGACAAACTGCATGAGTCAAAAAGATATTCCAACCATTAAAAGACAATATAAATAAATATTGGAGCATTTAAAAATTATGGAACCAGCCAGTTTCCGGCATGTCAAACTGGTTCACCATCATCAGACATCTCAACAGCAAGAACAACATTCTTCGTCTCCTCATCACAACTCTCGACAAATAACACTTTTGACTGGGAATGTGCTTGGTGCTTCGTCCTCTGCTGCTTCTGGAGAGCATAATAACAGCATCATCATCACAACCTCTAGTTGTACATCAACCACTGGCATGTCATCACCACCAATCTCCTCATACTGTTCCAGTGACAATATTAATCATGATGGCAGCAGTGCTAGCAATACTAGTTCCGTTCCAAATGATCTTTCGAGTGGAAGAAACAACTCATCATCAACATCAGCTTCTTCAGCTCTCCTGGTTATCTCTGCCGCGGCAGAAGGAAATATGGGCCAACAAAGCCTGATAAGTGACTCAAGTGCGACAACGACCAACACAGCTGCAGGGTTGGTAGCACTGAGTGCTACAAAGAGATTATCGAACGGTAGTAGTACTGGAATAAGCAGTAGTAATCCATCATTTACGACAAGTAGTGATTCAAATAAAACTAGTGGAGAAAATAATAATAGCATTGCTGAAAAGACTGGACTCATTTTAGCTGCTGACGGATCCACAACTGCTTGCATGCAACAAGCAAATAATACAGGTGGTGCTGTAGGCTCAACTTCCGTCATTGTTGCGAATTTCAGCTCTCTCGCAGTCACACAACCTCAACAACAGCAACTTTCACCCGTACAAACAACTATTTCATCAGAAGGTAAGATGAGCTAACTTAAATATTTGTTTTGATAATCTGAGATTGGAACTGCAGAGCGTTAATAGAAAAATTCGTTTTAAGTGCTGTTGACCTCAAAATTTAAGAAATGCTCTCGTAAGGGAAGGGAAGGTCAGGGACATGTGTTTTATATTTTTAGATTCGAAAACAATCCAGGCCAAAAATATTGAAGTTATCATGAATCTTCCTATGAATTTGAGTTCGACGAAGGGTGCATAATGAAACTGCATTTTTTAAAGTTGAAGTTTACTTGGCGTGTTGTAGGCATAGTGGTGTTAGTTTTTACTTAAACAAGATTGGCAGTTTTTCTATGAAACTTGATGAGTAAAGTAAAACAAGCAATGAGAAGGAGTGCAATTTATAGGTTCATCTAATAACTTTAAATTTCAGGAAAACTCCATCCAGTATAATCCAAATCCAGCATATCGTCAGTTCAAATCTTTCCACTGGTTTGGCAGCAAATTGGTTTTATATGGGCTTATTTCATCATGTAATTAATAACAATAATTACCTACGTGTGTGTATCGTTTAAAAAGTGCCAATGTACTTTCATTCGGCGAAATAAAATAATACCTATATAGCAGTCAGCCATTCAGGTATATATTATTATGATTATGATGAGAGGGTGTATCAATACAGCATTACATCACATAAAGGCATTTATCAGTTGAATGGAAAGACATATGTGTTAATAGGGAAATTGCTATACAAATTCACACATCGAAATTTCTCTTATATAATTATAACTGGTGGTGTTTAACTTGCATTGCAATACAAACACAACAAGAACTACTCCAAAAAAATGAATGTATGAATATCAAAGGCAGCGCACATCTTCGTATAACAAACAGAAAGGACGCATGCATGCAAGCACACTTTTTTATATGAGCCGTTGGTTCCTTTTTTCCTTTATAATGCAAGAATCATTCGGCCCCGGCGTGATAGGATAGTGATTGTGAAGTTTGTAGCGTATTGCATGCAAAGAGTTTTTTAACTTGAGAAATACTCTCAGTAGAGGATAATATGTGTATGTGGGCACGATATAAAGTAATAACGTGTATGGCACAGCGCATGTTACTTTCTGCTTGTGATGACGGTTTTCTCAGCATTCAACACGTAATTTCATATGCATTTATTCACTGCTAAATGCTTTTTGCATTTTTCACTCTCTCAAATGTCCAGATATTGCTGTGCTACTAAATGTTACTAAATGATAGGAGTTTTTACAGGAAATTTTCAAAATTGTTGTTCCACGTTCCACATTGAATAGATAACAGTTCTATAATTTTGTAGTTCTAAGCTTAAGTTGAAAATGATGTTATTTTCTGATTTATTGGATAGTAAGATTGATTTGAAAGGAGGAAAATTTAAATTTACACACGGAGAGGTACGAGTACGACTTCACAATTTACGATCATCATAATTCCCTTTATTCGGTTTTCTCCATTGTTCTTCATAGTTTAGTGCACGTGTAGAGTTTGTACATAATATTTGTATTCTAAATCGTCGAAAATGCCTTTTTAAGGGAAATGCAAAACTAAATCAAACTATAATTTCGTTTTGAGCCGTAAAAATTAGTTCTGAGGCTGTAATCGTTTCTTACGTCAGATATTTCTACCGATCCGGCATCCGTTTTCTATAACGTTCATCTGCAAAGATCATCAAATTTTCACCGATTGAGACTTCAATGATGGATGACATGGTATGCATACGCAACTCATCGTGACAGAATGGTCAGCTTAGCTTTATGAATATCTTAATTTTGACAAGTCAATGTTTGTAAAATCGTACCACTATTAATTCATATACATGAAAGGATTGTATTCGATAACTGAGTTGGCGCATTTTTATGCTTGTTGAAAAGTCATCTTTTGGCTTTTGGGTTCAAAGTCCGGTCTTTCCCCGCAGAGGTTTTCCTGACCTTCAGCAAAAAATAAAGTAAATAAAAGCAGGCTCGAATTTATACTCTCATTATAGTTCACTAATTTTTAGCATCAGTTTAATGTAATGTAGCGGAAGGTCTATATGTTCATATTATCTTTTTTGGAACGCTCCGTAATTGTGCACTCTAAATGCTGTCTCACATGGGTAGTGTACAAATTGATTAGCGGATAATACAATCTCAAAGAATGCTATTTAAACAATTTTTATCAAATCATGGCTTACCTCCTTCTAGACTGTGCTGCCACACACACATTGCCTTTGCTTACAAGAATTTGAAAGAAAAAAAAACATGGAATAATCTAAAGTAACGCTCTAAACTACCAACTAAAAATGAGCTAGATTGTTTAAAATTATGAAAAATGCTTATGTCCACTTCTGATGTCCACTTTAACACAAATAAGCGACTATTATATCTAGCCATGTATTCGCGTATTCAAGTGAATACGTAATCTTTCGGCGTATTCGAATATAGTTTAAAGTGATATACGTCTCTCAATGAATGAATCTTGAAAAAAGGTTAGTTTGCTTCGTTGCTTCATTTTCATAATTTTTTAATTTGTTTGCTTAAGACACATAAAAACATAAGTTAAGTAGGATTACCACCAGTGTTTCTAATGTCTAACTGTGACAACTTTTTATGTCTCAAAGAACTACATTTTCTGTCTGGATTACACTGCTTCTACAGATTATAGTTATGAGTCTCACTCATGAAATGTAGGAACTTATTTCATAAATGGACACGTTGACTGCGAATGATATCGCTGTCAAAGAATTATCGATTTCTGCAGTATGATTGTCAATTGAAGTAATCCATTTTTCTTTCAAGTTATCCTAATATGGAATATCTGTATACATATATTATATTAGCTAATTAATTAGTAAAATAAATAAACACATGTGACGTGTACATGAAAAGCCTACGATACCACTTTATCGATCGGTTATATTTAGCTAATCATTTTTTTTTTCATTTAAAAAAGTCAATCTATAAATAGTTTATAGGTATTCTCAGGTCAATGGTATGCATGCACTGAATGAATTTAAATGTACCAATTTTAGTAAATATTATGATTACGCAGTTTGATGACTAGCTGCAACCAGTACTAAAATAGATTAGTCGAACAAACGTTAGTCATTGTGAAGGCATTTTGTTTTTCTGTAGTGGTTTAGTGAATTCCCTCCCGTCATGCGTAGTTGAAGAAAAAAACACCCTTCAATGTGTCATCGCATCAACATCTTTTATTCCACACTTTAATGTATTACTTTTCTAAGGAAAAGGCAAAAATGCAATGCCCGACTCACTTATTGTGGTTACTTTTGTTTAAGTAGACGCGCGACTAAAAGGAAGTGGTCAGATATGCGACGCGTCATGCGACATTTAGTAACGTTGAACTTGATGTGATGGGTTGAATTGAACATGACAAATTCGATACTAATGGCAAAAATATGTGAGTGTCATCTTCAAGTCAAGTTAAAACCACCTATATTAGGTATTTAAGCCATATGTACGTAATTTTTACGATGTCGATATGATTTGGCTACACCGCAAGTTATCTGGATTGGTGTGGTAAAAATACTTCCTTGTGTTTTACTGGAATGGTTAATGAATTTGTTTCAAAGCATGTGCAGGTTTTTTTTGTCTGAGCGCTGCAAATAAGTGACGAAAGTGCAAAAGAATCATGAGTCAGGGAAAATATGTTTGCTGCAATTTTTATCATGAAAGTGTCTGTAACAATTGCATATTCAATATATTTATTATACTTGCTCAATTATTTAAATTCAGAGTTGCCAGTCTGAAATCTAACAGCATATTTTACAGTATCCATCCCTTTACCAGAATCAGTAAAAGAAAAGCGATTGTCCATTTCTTTAAGTTTGCATTTGCAACAGCACATTAGTCTAGTTCTGTTGCTTATACGAAATCAAGTACATCTAGGATTGTGCACTTCAAATTCAAGGATCATTAAATACAAAAAGGTAACTAAAGTTTTTGCTGATATTGAGTCGAAAGTCAAATCACTATAATATTTACCACACATGAAAAATCGAAAATTTCCAGATAACCCCAGAATGAAGTATTTTGCCATAATATCATATTATCCTCCACATAGCAATCGGACCATTCGTTTTTCTTTCCAAAGTTGCGTATCCACAGATCCTTATGATTGGTTTGTGATAAAGTTTAGGTACGCAACTGGCTGTGTATGGTCGTATGAGTGACTATTTTACATCAATTAATTATAATCCATTCAGTATTTCATTACTTCTCTACTAATTTGCTCTCGTTTGCTTGCTCACAAAGTGTAGATCATATAGAAAAGCAACGAAACTCAACGGTTCGAGCTTACATAATAAGCAAGGAAGGGAATATTTTTAATTGGTTTTTTTATCCTGTGTATATTTGTATACGTCGACTTTAAGATTCTCAGTCAGTGTTATCCGAAGCTTGTCGTACTAGGAATAAATATTTCGCTGCTAATCGCACCAGTTCTACTGGAATAACATACACATATACATATTATATATTATGCTGAGCTGGAATGAAATGAATTAGTTTGCTTCATGGCTACCATTATACCCTAAAATTATCTTTATGTTTACATGATAAGTAAACTTATCGCTACAACTCTTATTAGATCGTCTCGAGTTTTAAAGAAGCAAAGTATTATGCACCCAAGTAATGTAATCGTGCTGTGTGGCTTATAGTTAAACAAAAACTTGGTTGTTCCTTCTAGATTTGGTTACACAGAGATTCGAAATAAATTTTAAGATTTTCGGTAGTGTCTGATGGAGACAAAGACAACATTAAATCCACATTGACGCCAGCTGGCTTTAGCTAAGTATATTAAAATAGGCATAATTAGATTCAGAAATCTGTCTTTGTTTCAAAATTTTAATTTAGCATGAGCAGTTTTCACAATTTGAATGAAATTGCATCTCTGTGGACATTCGATTTTCAGATGTAGATGCAGTCATCTTCCTTATTAAGTTGCAGTTATGATATCATGTAAGCATATAAGTAAATAATTATTCAAAGTATTCTAGCTATTAGGATTAAAGGCAGAATTTATGGGAAAGGGAAACATAAAAAGTAAGAAGATTGCCTCTCTGGAAATTGTAATAAAAAAGAATCAGTTTCAAATTAACAGATTCGGCAGTAAAGGCACGAGTCACGAGCCTACACAAAGATTATAATATGATGTATTTTGGAAATCGTAGTATAATTATAAATCCTGAGTATCATGTAGAAGATAAAGGGTAAAAAGGATTAAATGAGCTACTTACTCCATTTTAGTGTATGTAGGAACCATGCATTTTACGTATACTAAGTGACCAGACGAGGTGTGTACTCGTTTTAAAGATTGAATGCATAACAGTACTGCATGGACTACTTGGCACCAACAGTTTGTCGGTTAAACTTGAGCAGGCAGTGACTGATTAGTGAAATGACTACATGACAATTAAGTTACAGCTTATGATTAGGTGCATTGAGTACATACTAGAGAAACTGCAAACTTGATAAGTTTGAGAAGATGATCAATAAAATGCAGAATATTGCACAACTAAACAGAAGTCGTCTTCGCAAAATGAGACACCTATCCAAACAAAAAATATTCTTTGCATTACCAATTACCAACACCCATTAGACATGTCAAATGCAAAAATTACACATGTTCGTCGTAATAAGCATAAGTGTCAAGTTGATTGGGTGTGTATGTATATTTATGTCAGCACTCAACTCTGAGGTTCAAATATCTGGCCCGTATATCGCACAGATCATGTCGAATTCGTGTTATAGGTACATATATAACCCATACTGTTCTCGGGACTGTACAAGTTGCAAGTATCCAGTGAATCCCTATTACTACGTCACCCACACACTTGTTGTAACAGTTGTCCATAAAGTGAAAAATTGGTGCATGCATAAAACCCATAGTTTTGGTATTTTGCTTGTCACTCAGCAAATGACAGCAAAACTGGGAACAACATAGCTGGAGGAAGGAGGAAGATATCCGGCTCCTACTATTTGTTGTTTTCATATGTGGACAAGTTGTGAATGACTTTTTGTATAGCATGTCAATAAGTAGTCTAGGAAAGAAAGAAAGAAGTTGTGTCTAGTAGTTTGTTTTTGTGATAATACAGATCTCGTTAACTGCGTGATTTAATTGTGATCTGGTCATCATAATGGAAGTCGCCACTTTCGGATATCTAAGTCAATTGATTCAAAAACCATCTTTGATAGAACTTAATTCATATCAGCAACATGCTTACTCCAAGAGTAGTCAATTTCCAATGGATCATCAGAGAAGGAACGCCTGTAAGTACTACAGAAAGACTTTGCATTTTTTGTTTCTTCCACAAAATAGAATACAGTCCTGCTTGTGACAAAATAGTAATGGCCCTGGAAAAATCATCGGGTTGTGTGACCCGAGCATCAACCTAACAGTATATGCTGTCAAAACTTTCTTCATGTGGGTAGGTATCTGCCTTGAATTCCTCCAATAAAACTAGTAGGGAGGAGTATGTACGATCGTTTGGATGATATTATATCTTATCATGCCATCAATCAGATTTGTATCATGCGATAGAATTGCATAAAGCATCTTTTACTGTAAGAGATTGCATAACCTTGAATGTTGAAACAAGGACATGATTATGATATAATTTTTAAACATAATATTATAATGATTCCTAATTCAAATACGGTGTGTGTGTGTGTGCACGGTATTGAATATGCTCTTTAGTTAGACGTCAGCACTTTTGGAAATCTGATAAGACTTTTGCTTTAAGACTGGCTTTTGCTATAAAAACTTGCCGAGTCTTTTTCAACTCATCTCGTTTCAATATTTATGTGATTTATTGCTCCTATATAAAGTATGTATCTCAACTTTAAAAATATTCATCATCTAAACTCTCTGGAAGTTCATTTATCATCCTGTGCCGGCAACATTTATTAGAAGGCGGTGTTAAATAAATATCGTAAATGTAGCTACAAACACCGGCTACACAGTAAATTAGCTGGTTTTATGTATTGGTATGTACGCCTATGGAGCTATGCTACATTGATGGATAATATACCTCATTCGCATCCAAAACACTTGTTGCAGCAGACGCAACTACAGCGTAGGAATTATGCTGAAAATTCTTAACTCTCAAGTATTTTTGCATGTCAATCTGAAAGTTTTATCGGCACAATTGACATTATCATTAAAATCCATTGTAAGTTTTGTTTTTTTCATGTACGATTTGGCACTAGTCATTAACTGACAATTTGCAGTATTATTAGTAAAATCATTAATTCATTACTTGTGCTTGCACATATCAAACCGATCAATTTTATCCACCCACCCAAACGATTACGAAAAAAAGGATCAATATCAAGCTTGATACCCAAGTAATTACAACTATTGGGAATTTCTGTAGAGAATAAAAGGCATATATCCTTGCTTATCATTGAAAACCTGACATATCGGAGTTTGTAGTGACAGATTATAGTTGATGGCAATACACTTATCTGCTTCATTGCCAAACTTTACTGTAATTCTCGAGTGCACTAGAATCAACAACAAAAAACGCTCATGGGACTGTCGCCAGAAATATTTTCACTGTTTCCAACAAAGTTTTCAAGTGGTAGAGCCGGCTATTAGCGAAATAATTGTAATGTCACAATAGTTTGTAAAAATGCGTTTGTGTATATGAAATGTAAAAATGAACAGAGAACACAGAACTTTACAAGGTCGTTTGTGGATCCAGTGATGGGTTTAGTTACTGTCAGTTTAATTTGTGAAGTGCATGTGAGTTTCTCTCAAGCAAGATAGTCATTTAAACTATTAATACCCTGCAGGTACCAGTGCCGACGGCTCAATAGCAATGGGACATGCAACAGATCTTGGAGGAGGTTCGCCTCATAATACTGGAAGTAATGGGACAGCGAACGGAGGCAACGGAGGACCCTTGATGGGTATAACAAATCAATTCTGTGCCATATGTGGGGATAGGGCCAC
>JAQIXX010003370.1:0-19995 GCA_034700605.1 Willowsia nigromaculata | reverse complement strand
TTTTCCAAAGCATAACAAGGATAGGTAAGGTACCCCGTTAACATGGATAGGAAAAGTGCTGATCATTGGCAAAATTGTGAACTCTTAGGATTCCAGTGGTAGTAAATGCATAAATATGTACAGTTATGCATGAGATAATTCTCAGCAATTTCACTGAGGGGGCGTCTATTGGGAGGGGAGGCGCGTAATAAAGGGGGCGTCTATTTACTCCGTCATCTTTTTAGTCCGGGGCGTCTATTAAAGGGGGGCGCGTAATTCCGAAGAGGCGTCTATCTCAGATTTTACGGTATGCTGCTGCCCATAAAATTTTGAGTGCGCAATGTATAAATTTAAATATGAAATTTAATACTTGTAGAGCTGTAATAAATTCTTACAATTGCATAATCAAACCATTAATTCTTATTTCGTCCAGTTTTTCTAAACACAACGGCACGGCAGATTTTGTGTCATCTTAATTTTCTTGCATGTGTTTATAGAAGTTAAATATGTGTGCCTTTTGTGCCAAAAGGGAAGCCCATCACGATTTCTGTATTTTTATATTTTATATTTTCTTTAGGTTAATAATTATTGTGCAACGCATAATATGACCTTTGGAGTCATTTCGATTGGAGACTAAATTAATTTTTTATAGATAAAACAATAACAAAATATTGGCTTGATTCCAAAACTTTTTTCAATTCTGTATAAAAAGGTGAACTCTTTTAGCTTCGCATTTTAGCTTCGCTTCACAACTTCACATCACATCCAAGGCCCGACACAATATGATTAGCTGAACCTACACTGTAACCCATAAGCCAATTCATTACTTGATGACGCTCAATAATTTTCCGTCATTATCGGGTAAATGATGACAAATTTTGAACACGGCAAGTACGTATCGATTCTCTTATGACAATATTTCTAAAAATGTATATGGTGTACGTGACGAATGAAACCATACAATCCGTTTTTTACTATTTCCAGAAAATACTGAAGATAGACAATCAGTCTAATACTGTACTAAAATCCCATTTCGTTGTAAATATTTAGAGAATTTTAGTGGACTCCTGTAATTATCTTTGTAAATAATACATGGTAATGAAACTCAATAATCTAGCAAGCAAGAAATGGAATTCTTTCCGAAACTTCTAAGCAAATTGCATTCCTTTACTAGTCTCCAAATGATTCTATGATTTTCTGACTTTGATGAAAACTTAATCGCAATTTGTTTTCAACACTTGGCATATTTGGTGTAAGCACATTTCACTCGGAGGATATACCCCGGTCTTGCCTTAATGCCAGCAACCTTGGATTCACTTTAAGCAACCCAAATTTTTGTAAAAAGAATCCCCAATAATCTTCAGAAGCAAAGTTCAATTTTTACTTTACTGCTTTCTTTATAATAAACATTAAGAAAGTGGCTTGATTTAGAGGAAAATACATTTTACTCTGTTTTCCCTGTACTGTCTTTTTGTAATTTTTTAGCTTTCATTCTATCTGAAATCAATAGTTTGAAATGAATTCAAACTAGCATTAGCTTGTGCACAATCAACCTGTGTAATCAACATCGATCTGTGAAAAAATGTAATTTCTAATGGATATTCTACAATTAGTAGACCACATAAAGAACGCTCTCTATTTCTTGATAATTTACAAATGTCCCCAATATTTTGAGGTTCAATTCAACTCAGTACCTGGCGGAACTGTAGAAAGTATTAGGACCATTGACAGAAATCAAATAATATTTAGAAAGTTTCATAGAATACAGATTTATATTAAGACAGTTCTTTACCTTATGTATATCATACTACTTGTAACCACTATAGTATGCTATGTGACCGTGAAACAGGAGACACTATTTGGCATCCAGAAACATACTTTGAAAACCGAATATCTAATGCGTATAAACGATTCTTTATTACTCGTGAAGCCAACCCATCCAGTAAAGTGGATTATTACTGTTGGCGAAATATTGCTAGGATGTTTAGAATGCTGGCTCAGGTTTGCGAACTTGTAGGTCTTCATGGGTCACCAAACTTTGTTTGTAGGGACACTGTCGTTGACTATCTGGATCGCTACAAAATATTTCCAGATATATGTTGATGGTGTAATAAATTCAATCTCTGCTGCTTATTTGGAATTAAAATGTTTTTTTATAAATTATTAAATGAAGCATGGTCCATTGTTTATCTCTTGTGGGTAATGGGCCTTGTATTACGAATTATATTTGTGCTAAAAGATATTGGAGGGAACGCTCTTGAGCCCATACTCTGGGGATTTCAAATGTTTTACATGCTCCTTGGAATTACTGCTTCTGGAGATGTTTACAGAATGGTATGTTAACATTGTAGTATTATTAGAAAATAATAGGAACATTCAATGTATGGTATGAAAACATGCTATTAGTTCAGAACAGTACTCATTTCCCTAATGAATAGAACATTTTTGCAGATGGCTTGCATAAACTCAAAATTTAAAGAGTGGGCTGATGAAATATCATTAGCTTCTGATTATCATGACTCAGAAAAGATAAAAAGGATATTAGGCCAACTTGAAGAAAATGTTATCGGAATTGGGACAGAAGGATTTTATCAATTTGACTTTGGATTTATTGCTCAGGTAAAGTTGTATACCTCAACTACATACGACTTAAAACTTTGTGATATATAAATAAAGTACCGTAAACACTTCGTTATATTCTAGCTCTTAGTGGTCACCATCACATATTAATAGTGAACTTTGATTATGGACAGCCAATACAGTGAGAAGCCGGCACCCCACGTAATTGTAGTTTTACTAAACCTTTAATGAAACCAGATAGCACATTGCCATTCTACTGCACATAAATGAGTGGTCTATTAGTCAACTCAATACTCCTAGATAATATAATTAAAAATAACTATATGCATATTAAAGGAAGTTCAAGTTGATTCCCTACTAACAACATCTAAAGTGGTATGTTGCGATAATTATGAAAGCTAAAACATGCGGTTATTGTATATACTCGAGCAATAGTACAGTCTTAGTCTCAATGAGAAATGAGTAGACAAAACTCAAGAGATATAAGCCCTCCAAATATATGAAGTGGGAAAACAATAATAGTACATCTACGCGACAGAAATTTATGGTAAAGTGTGAAAATAACTATTTCTATAAACATTTCATTGTCCAAACTAAATGTAAAAAATAATGTGGCATCTTGGATTTGCGTCATGCTCATTGTGACCTTATAAATTGCTCCAAATATTACACAATTGCTTAATGAGGCAAATAACAAAGTAGGCCCGTGTAAGTACAGGATCTGCATGGCTACATCAAAAAATTAGTCCAGTTTGGAAGTTCGATTTTGTCCTTTGCTTTGAGCTTACCATTCTTCAGTTCAGCAAACATCATTTTTAAAAAACGTTCAAAATGATATACCTTGAGAAACCATTAAAGCCAGGTAGCTCCAGCAATGAAAAAAATACATCACATCCTGTAGCAAATTTTTTAGTAGTTTACTTTCATATTGCATATGTCCTAATGTGTAGCCCATTCTATTTATCTCTTGACAAAATCACTAACTCTTACGCAATTAAAAGATCCATAATCCACACTACATTTTATACAATATTTACAGGATTAGCAATTTTGCAAATGATTTCCAATTTAAGGTCTACCTACAAAAGTGTCATATCTCAGGGAAACACAAGTCCATTAAGATATTTTAAGCTTCTTGAAAGTGTTTTCCTTAATGGGTTTCAGTTTTTCTCCATATGTTACTTCTCATTTAAAGCGGAAAAGTTTTTAAATGTTGTAAACTTCATTTTAAACCAGGGTCATTCACTGCCCAAAGGCGCAACAAATCTAGTAAGTTGTGATCAACAAAATATCTGTTTATTATTAGTTTTCATATTTCAATAATTTGAGCTTAAATAGGAGTAATGATATTGGTGTAACATATAAGTTGCAGAAACGCATTTGTTTGTACGTTATTGGCTTCACTTTCGCTGGAATGGCGCTTAACAAGTGGGTTCAGCATATTTTATGTATCTCGTTTTCAAATGGTTTCCAAATCCGGTGGAACATAAATCTAAAATACGAAGCTCTTTATGTCTTTTGGTTTTCAAACAATGTTACAGAAAGTGATCTGACATTAGACTCCAATTCACTTTCCAAACTAGATTATGCGGCTATTGTTTTTCAAATGATAGCGTATTTGCAATATTCGTTGTTTTTCTTTTTACCTGATCAATGTCTTTTATTTTGCGTACTGACTGTTTGGGTAGCGGCAAGTCAATTTTCTCAAATTTTGCGTAATGATATAAAACGGTCGCCACAAAGCAAAATTGTGTTTGCTACAAAACATAGGGTAGCATCTGAATATGAAAATGTATGTTGGCGAACTATTTACCACACATACAAAACCATAAAAGAATTATGCCAACTTATCAATGAAGCGTGTGGGTCAATGATAACTTTATACTTGACTGCTGATTTGTTTTATCAATCCACTGAATTGGATAATGTGTTGATGGCTACTAAATTAAGCGTGGCACTTGAACTGTTGTTTTTTAATTGGGTTTCCATGGCTACATATGTACTTGCTGCTGATGTATGTGACCAGGTAGGTAAAGTTTTGTAGAAATAAAGGTTGATAGTAGTGATTGAAGATAAGGTGACAGCTTATTTTCTTTGCTTTATGTAATCTAGCTTGATTCAGTAAATCTATGGCTGGCAATCGATGAAAATCGTCGTGGAGTTCCAAGTGATGAATTAAGTTTTGTTATGGGAGAAATAAGATCTCGATGCGTCGGAATTCGATGTAGTAACAAATTTACGATCACGTATTCTCTCCTGGGAAATGTATAAATTTTTTATATAGTAAAGATTCATAACTCCGTTCTTGCAGAGTTAATCATGCTTATTATATTCGTACAGGTTATCACAACTGTTGCCACATTTTTCATCATTTGCCTGCAGTCAAGGAAGCAAGAATAATATATGACGTACCAATGTTCTGATGAGCACAAATAGACATGCACAACATCATCAACATTAGTAACATTATTTCAACAAACTATGTGTTAAGCTAAGGCGGGTAAATGTAATTCTAGTGTGTTTCATTCATGATTAAGAAAAGAAGAAGAAGAAGGTCAGTTAATTAAAAAATTGCTCATTCTAAGTTTTATTAAACGAGCTGTATAAAATTATGAATGTTATCAGAAATAAAACAAACAGTCGAGCATCCAACAAAAACTCCCATCTAATGTCGATGTCCCTCTAAAGCCACCGTTATAAATGAGTCAGCACAATTCACTTAAAAATAACAATTTTATAGTAAGGAAATCGTAAGCATACTGAATAACATTTTTACTGTAACGACTAAAATATTTGATAAATTGTAGGATTACGTAAGTGTTAGTCATATTATCATTGATCTGTGTAGCGTAACTTTGCCAATGTGTAGTTATATATTTTCTTACCAATCCAATTAGTAAATTTAAATTTATTACTTAGTTATGTAATGGTAGATTTTGGATTAAATTGAATTAGGCTTTTGCTACGCTTTCATTCCAATTTATGAAACTGGCGTTCTGTTCCGGTCAGTACATTAATTCAAATCATTTGGACAACTTTTACAAGCTTAAGAATATTTACTACATTGTACGTCATTTGATTTATATGATATCGTAAATTTGGTTCAGTTGGACTCTAACAAAAATACTGAGCTTACGTAATTACGTTGAAACAATCAACCTAAATGAATCTTAAATCAGAACTAATGAAGTCGTTTTGCTCAAAATTTATAGTCCTCTTCAAATATTGCTAACCCATTTGGGGGTTTATTTTGAGTTTTCCTATTACATACTTTGTTCCCCTTTTTTTCTTGTACGTAACAAAAACACAGAGATTTACTATTTGAAGAAGTCATTCTTTCACAGTATGATTTATGCATTGCTAACAGTTTTGGCTTGTTTTGAAATAATTTTAAATGTAAGAGAAACTTACCGAAACTTCGAGGCAGAAGAAGTTACAAGTCCAATTATATACTTCGAAATTCTTGAAAGTTTGTTTGTTCATGGGTTTCAAGTTCTGGCAATTAAAAAGCTAATGATCAATGCTTGTTGCTATGTAGATATTATTAACCTTAGTCAAAATGGACTATTTGGATCAATGGTCACACTGTACCTGCCTGCGCGCCTTTTTTACGAATCCACTGGAATGGATAGACTTTTGGTGGCAACAGATACAAACGAAAAGGTTGAGGTGCTATATTTTGTTTGTGTGTCTTATCTAATATATGGCCTTTCTGCTGATGCATGCCTTAAGGTAATCAAAATGCACATATTATATGCAATCAATACAATACTGATGTTTAACAAACAGTTTGTGAACCAGAGAATTCTTATTTATGAGCAGTTGGATTCACTGAAACTATGGCTAGCAGAAGACGCTAATAGACAGAATGTTCCTGTGGACCAGCTAAATGTAGTAATGGGGGAACTTAGAGCATTTGAGGTTGGAATTAAAGGGAGTAATATTTTCACTGTAACATACACAATTTTGGGATACGCAAGACAAAATTGTATATCTAGTGATTTATTTTTCCTACCAAAACATATTCTATAATAAGCGTAATATGAATTTCAGATGCTGACTACCGTTGCCACGTTTTTCATTATTTGCCTACAACCTAAGAAGCAAGACTAAGTATAACGTTTTTGTAAATTGCAACATGTAAATCTTTTCAGAAAATTTTTTCACCAATTTAATATTGTTGTTGTATTGTATAAATACATTGTGTGATGCTATGATGTTTAATGGTGTTTCATATTTTCAAAGAGCAAATACGAATTTCAAAGTACAATCTTTGTAATTGAAAATGTAGCCGAGTTTTGCTTTTAAACTATTTTTGACGCATTAAACAAATTGTTATTAAGCAGTTTTGCGTCGTGTTTTTATACGTTGTACTGAATTTGTGTTTGCTAATCTTCCTGCAAGTAATTTCAATAGATTTATTGAAAATATCGTAAAAGCATGTACAACACACTAAACTAAAGTACTTCAATTGTAAGGTTTAGATAAAGAATAAAGTGACAGTGTTCGAAAAAAACCAGATAAAAAATGCATTTACACATTAAAAGATTCTTATTTAAAACAGCTTAGTAATATTGTAAGTGTAGTATTTATTATTATATAACCTAAATATCTTTACAATTTTTATTTTAGTTAGACAACTTGTAGTACAACAGAAAGTTTTTTTGTGTTCATAATTATTATCGATATATTCAAATAACAAAGGACCGTATCAGCTTTTAATGGAGAGTGGGCCGAAGCCAGGTAGTCATATATCCTTCGAAAGCCAGTCTTAAGCTCTACAAATTTGTCAAAGGGCACAAGTCTCTAAACCCATCCGGTTGGAAGTTATCTTATAGCTTATTAAAACTTCGAATTTAGCATGGGCGTACATGGAAGAAAAAACTGGGGGTTTTGTCGATTTTTGAGACAATGAAAAATTATCATTAAATTTAGTAAGAATTCACTCATATACGATGGATTAAGCTTTTTACTCGTACCATGTTTTCAAACTAAGTATGCAAAGATTTTTTGCAAAATTTTTTTTGCATGTTAAATCTAGTAGAGCTCCCGCTTTATTCTTCCATTTACGCCCATGTTAAATTCGAAGTTTTAATAAGCTAAAACTTCTAACCGCGAGGGTTTAGAGACTTTTGCCTATTGACAAATTTGTAGAGCTTAAGACGGGCTTCCGAATTATGACTTTTTACTACATTGCTTGGGCCCACTCTCCATTAAAAACTGATATGGTGGCCTTTTATAACTTACAATATGTTTGATTTTTGACGTCAAACAACAAAAGAAACAAATGCGTCTGATGTATTTTGTCTGTATGTGTTTTCAAAAGGACCACCGATATATGATTTTGTGTGAAGTATGATCGTATTTAGCTATCGTGTGAAGAGCTTTTACTCTAATTGCAAAATATATTTTGGCTTTTCAAGAAACACTTACCTTTTTATGAAGCATTCAGTGATCTTATCGTTAAGTGACAAGGATGGAACACAACATAAACAAAGACACTCTTGAGCTCACTTTATTCGTTCCTTTGTAAAGACTTACTCCGTTTACGTCATAACGTTGATTGGTTTTTTTATCAAGTGACAGAAACGTGTACAAGCAGTTTTACAACTGTTTCTCGCCCGTGAATAAGTTAAAAGTGAACACTTTTCCATAAACCTTTTCCTAAATAAAGCATTTCATTTCATATTTCCTATCATTTTAATATGGGTTGTAAAAAGCAAGGAAAATGTTTAGAATTTAATTTCTTGGGCGAAGGATTGGAACCCCAAAAAACTTTTGCAAGCTGGTTAGTTTTTTATTTTGACTGTGCATATTATCTTCTTTGCTGTCCATTCCGCTTTCACCGAGACATAAAAACCGACAACTACGTACTCAAAAAGTCAACTATACATAGCACAGTTTATACACTATTTACAATATTTGCACTTTTTCAAATTCTATCAAATTTGCGACAGATTTACGCTAGCGTCACGGATCACCGCAATATCAATCCATTGAGATATTTTGATTTGCTAGAGAGTATTTTTATTCATAGTTTCCAGTTCTTGATTATCAAGCAGTTTACAGTTAATGCCAAGAGATTCTTAAAAATTGTAAACTTCTATGAAACTGAAAATCATGCATTGACGCAAGGCATCTATCTGGTAAGTTGTAAGTATATGTATTATTGTTTTAAATTGTTTATTTGTGAAACCATAGCTAATCTTTATTTCAGACACAAACAAGAACGATCCCTCTCATAACCTTTCTTATATTTACTGCAATGGCATTTAACAAATGTGTTCAAGCTTATCTCGTTGTTTCATTCTCAAACGGTTTCAAAGTGACATTGAACAGGCAACTATTAGCCAACGCTCATTACACATTCTTTCTTACCAACAATGTAACCGAGAATTTTAAGGCCATCGAATCTTACCAATTAACAAGTGCAGACTACATTCTTATTGCCTTTCAGACAATTGCTCATTATCAATTCACAATTCTATACTTCTTTCCAGACCTATGTCTTTTATTTATGGTTTTAATTATTTGGATAGCAGCAGATCAGTTTTCCAAAATTTTGCAAAAATCGACCAAAGAAACTGAAACTACACCATTTGTTTTTCACTCCTGTCATATGATTATTGAGGTAGAAAGAGAAAGTAGTAAATTGTGCTGGTCAAAGATTCATTGCATGTATCAGAGCTTACGAGAATTATGTGACCTTGTAAATAAAGCGTTTGGTTCTCTGGTAACCACATATTTGGCCGCTGATATATTCTACCAATCGACAGGCATGGACAATGTGTTGATGGCTACAGATTTAAGCACAATTCTAGAGCTACTTTTCTTCGTTGGACTTTCTATCATTATATATGTGCTGGCTGCAGACATATGTGACAAGGTTATTATAAAACAGTTTCATTAAACTTTCATTAATTTTTTAACGAACTTGTGACTGATTTTGGTTTCTGACTCTTTTTATATTTAGCTGAGTACACTCAATGTTTGGGTAAGGAAAAATGAAAACCGAGAAGCATATCAACAAGCTGAAGTTCAACTTGTATTGAAGGAAATCAGATTTCGTGATGTTGGAATTAGATGCAGCAACAAATTCACCATCACTTACAACCTTCTAGGAAATGTTGGTAACATTACTGTATTCAATCACAGGCATTTCAAGTGAGGCATATAATTTAAAGAGTATTTTTATTAATTCGACATATTAATAGATTGTTACCACCGTTGCCACTTTCTTCATCATTTGTCTTCAATCTAGAAAGGAAGAATAACACAAGGCATTCAGCCATTTTTTATGGTTATTACATACATATCATATCATTATGTACAATGCACTGCAACAATTGTTTGTTAAAATAAAACAGTCATTTTCATACCCCTTTTCGTCGACTGAAATATTTTATAACATACTACACTACTACTACAAGTGTGACAACTGTGGTTTACTGTACAATATGCCTTGAAGCATGGACGAAGTAGTCAATCATTAAAAATTTTGTTAAAAATTATATTAGATAGCATGAGTCAGACACAAAGATTTTGAAACGATACATGGATCAGAAAATGATTCATTCTGTAGGCTGCAAAAAGTTCTTTGGGGTTTAATATTTCTACATGAACGTTTGAACATTGGTACAACGGGAGCCATAATTGGTAATCAAATACATCTATGTTATTAAATAACGGGAGGATTAAAATAGCTAGAAATGGATATCTTGAAAGTAATCAGATTTTAAATTGTATGTAAGCTTGAATTAAAATTTTTATCTAAAAATAAAAATGACAGTCTACCTTCTTTTTCATGTCTCTACTTTAGTAAGAATCAAATCTTAATAAGCAATGAAAATTTATATAGAATTTTGTTTGCATAAGCCACATTAAATTTTTTGGAATGGGAATAGACAGGTCCCGCATTCTAATTACCGTAAAATCTGAAATAGACGCCTCCTCGGAATTACGCGCCCCCCTTTAATAGACGCCCCGGCGTCTACGTACTAAAAAGTTGACGGAATAAATAGACGCCTTCCTTTATTACGCGCCTCCCCTCCTAATAGACGCCCCCTCAATCAAATTACTGAGAAGTGTCTCATGCACAACTGTACATATTTATACATTTAAGTTACCATGAAACAGAGTATTTGATCTGGTTTGCCCTATGTGTATTTTTAACACACAGAACACAAAATTACATCCAAATCTTGGTTTCTATTCGTATTTATGCATCACGAAGAAGATATTTCAGAAAAATTTTCAAACGAAAAGTTGACGGAGTAAATAGGCGCCCCCCTGAATTACGCGCCTCCCTTTAATAAACGCCCCGGCGTCTACTGATGAAAAAATCGATTTTGCACGTAGACGCCGTGGCGTCTATTTCAGATTTTACGGTATCTCCTTTTATCTTACTTATGGTCAAACTTTCATTTACAAAAAAATTTAGCATTTTATTTGTGGAAATCTGTGGGTGGATAGATTAGATAAATATTAAATACCTTTTCCTTGTAAAAGCATAAAGTTCATTTATGCTATCTATAATTTTGAAGCACGAGCCAAGATTCTATTTCATGATTCAGTGGTGATTAAAATTCCTACTTAGGCGTACTTTTAACATTGAAGCTTATATAAATTTTCGCCTAATATAAATGCTTCTCGTTAGTTTACGTATATATCACAAAGGAGTTACCATCTTTGTAGTTATGCAGCTTTAAGAATTTAACTCATTATTTGCAGGAAGTATATTTTATTTTGCATTTTGATTGAAACAAAATACAGAAGTGGACCCTTAAGGAATATAATGTTCTAAATTCCTTTGAGAATTTCTTTCTTTCTTTCTCTAAATGTTAATTTTTGCCTAAGCACAAAACAATTGAGCATTCAATTTGAAAACGGAATAAACGTTTTGCCAAGGTTAAAGAAATTCCACATATATACATAAATACAGTCAACAATCTTAAGTCTTAGTAAAGCAAGAAGTTGAATGTTTCTAACATATTTATTTCTCCTGTCGTTAATGGAAATGCTAAAATATTACTGCGGCTTATATTACTCTTCTCATAGTAAAAACTTATGGTTGTGTTGAGATTAGTAAAAACAACATTGACAGAGTCTCTCTGATATATATCAAGATGGATTATAATCAGAAAGAAAATAATGAAAACTAATATATGATTTATTCCTTTAATAATTGTCCCTTGTCGTCATGATAAGGAAGTGATTATTCTGATAATTACAAAAACCAACACAGCTATGTCTTTACAATCCTTATTATAGCGTTTTGAGCGCTTAATTTTCTACAAAGTAAATACGTATATATGTATGTATCGCAATTATTTCAAATAAACAGAATTTACTCCAATTTTATTTGCTAATTCAAGGAGATATGTAACACGAAATTACCATATTGTTTAACATGTTCAAACAAACCAACATCGAAATTTTAATATGTAATAATTTCAACACAGACATTGTTCTCACAACAAAATATTATCTGATTCGGAAAATTACAAATACCACATATGTTATTCTTTATGCATATATTTTAAATGGTAAGTATAGCTTATCCGTAACGATAATCTTTAGCTTGTTTCGGATTCTAATCTTTTTGCTTTTATCCTACGCCTACGGAATAATTGTTTTCCAATGCTTTACCGAATGTATTATTTCAGATATTACGATGGCAATATTTAACAAAGTGATAACACTTACTATTTGTTAATTCTCTTTCTTTCTGCATTAAAACAATGTACAATAAAAAATATTCTGCCCTCTACTGTGGCATGGCGAATTACATTGATAGAAAACACTATTGACTTTTCATCAAAAGAAACTCGTATGTGGTTTGAAGTCTTTAAAAATTTCTTGGAAGGCTCTGGCAAACCTCTGCGTATGAGTCACAACGTTTTTTTATTTCAAAGATTTTTTATAACAGATCAGAGAGATACATCTACGGTGATGAATGTCAGGCAAATCCTCATAAACAGTTGAGCATTAAAATGCATACTAGCTTCCGAGTAAAAAGCACCGGGACCACCCTCAGAACTCCAAAATCCATCGACATACGATTGTTCAGAAATGGAACTTTTCAAAAATAGTTTCAGTAAAACTTTACTCCTTCCCCAGAACTCAATGAACGAAAATATGGCCCATGCACACGCCAACGTTTTGATGAAGATACTTTATAATTATACGTAAATGTTAGATGCTTCTCGAAAATACAGTAATGAAATTATCATATATCAGTTCTCGCAAATTGATTTAATTGCTCTTCAGCGGCTTGGTTTAGAAGCATCAAAATATTCAGGAATCGCTTTCCATCCTTTAACAATAATCTCATTGCTTTAAATGAACTTGAAAGTCGATATTGGAAGCGTTTCTATTATTAAGTTTGCAGGAGATTGAAACACCGATTGATGTCAGTTTGTTTGCCCGTCCATCCGTCGTTGTGAGCTTTTTCTTGCGTACATCTGTGCAAATGTTGACCAAATTTGGCACACAAAAAAACTTTCGTCTGCCAAACGCGTGTGACCAATTTTAGTCAGCCGAACCGACCTCTTATGTCTAAACTTCTTTTATTAAATGTTCCGTATTCCATGCTTGAATCATGGTGAAGTATTTTTAAAGTTATTAACATTTTAAAATTCACTACATGTTTGCTCTGCGGGGTTTATTAATATGCTATTATGCAAGGTTACAAATACTTTATGTATAACTTGTGATCTAAATGTAATGTATATTATTGTCTAGCAAAGCTATATAGTTTATACTTAGGAGAGTTGAGCATACAACATCACAGAGTCAACTACTGACGAAAGCAATTTTTCAATGTAATTTACCTTTATCTCCTTATCGATTATGCCAACGTTACCAGCAGGCAATGCAATAACCTTCAAACTGGCGATGACTTTTTTCAAGTATTTTTTCTCGTATTTGGATTTACTCCCTGTTACAATCGCTTTCCTCCAGGATTCTAGCATTTCTGTGGAAAGTTGAAAAATGGAACACCCTACCAAAAATATTAAATATAACGTAATGATTACAAGAATAATTAGAGCAATGGATGAAATGAACATTGGTAAAATATGATTTCTAAATCCGACAATTAACGTGTTTACTTGTAGTATCATGAGTATGAATAGGGCTGACAAAGCTATAGTCGTGCCTTTGTATTCAAACCAATAATCAATATGTGAGATTATTATGGACTCTCTATATAAATGGAACAATTCCTTAGTTGGTACACTTGCTTTTAGAACCTTCAGCATTTCCACTCTACAGAATCCTTGATATACTGCCGTAATTCCGATAACTCTCAGACTAATAGTGACAACCTGAGACATATAGATTATGAACATATATCTACATATTTTAAGAATCCAGAATTTGTTTTCGTCCAACCGGAAATAGCGAAATGCTACGATGTACGGGTCCATTTTTGAGTAAGCCCCAGTAGATGAAACCATCAACCCGCATCCCACAATTAAAATTGTAATACAGAATACTGCTCCGGCAATGATTTTATTTAAATTGGCTGAACCTGATTGAAACAAAATTATGGGCATTAAATTTTATATGAAAAATTGTTACGGAAAATGCAAGCTTACCATGTCGTTTTAGCCAATTATTTTTTTGGCTGCACCAGTTCATCACGAGAAGAAGTTCTTTGCCATCTAAACACATTACGGCATCCACGGCTACAAAGCACGTACAAAGAATCCCCATAAGCAAGTTGCACAATAGATTAGGGGTAGAGCGAATTTCGGGATTCTGTAAATTTGTTTTGAAAGCCCAAATGCAGCTCAAAATCAAAAACATCTTATATGCCGTGGAGGAAATAATGTACGAAAGTTTGTATGTCTCATCAAACTTCCAACTCCTTTCGTTGTGATTCCAAACACAAGGGGTTCGAAACCAAACGTTGTTCAGAACATGATTTAACCTGATGGATGCAAAAACTGGTTGTGTATTAGTATTTTCCATTTTTGGTCAAACACGCAGAAGATTTCTTTACGTGAGTCTTCAGGTCTCAGTACTAACAGTGAACATGAGGTGAATTTGGAATTGTGAAGAACCTCAGTAATTGAATAGACTGAAATATTCAATATCAAAAGATACCAGAGTTTAGTGAAAGCTTTAATTTAAGATCTCAATCTATAAAATCTAACGTAGTAACTACCCTCTTTCATCTGTAATTGTACAAAAGTTCGATTACTAACAAGCATTTGTTTGAGACAAGGCGTATTCAATTCTTTTAGTTTTGACTGTTGGTGTTTGTAGTTAATTATCTTCCTAATACTATATCCTATTTAAATTCGTCTGGATATTTATCAAGATAATCAAGAAGCATGCGTGGTTATCTGATTTACATGCCGGCTTGCATAAAACCATAAATTATAAACTACCGGTCTTTCGTTGAAAGTATAGAGTTCATTTTGGGTTATCCGTAATTTAGGAGCACGAGTCATGATTGCATTTTAATATTTTAGCGGTCAAAATAAAATTGACGTAGGCGTAATTTTGAAGGAACATTATCACATTTAGAAAGATCTTTCCTGGGCTTTAAGTTGTGGGGCAGTCAATAGACATTCCTAAATTATTGGAAAGCTATCACAGTGTAGAGCAAGAAAGTTGATCTGTACAAATATCCATAATTTTGTTAACCAGTTAAATTCTCCTGATGATGGTGGCAGTTAGCGATTGCAAGCTTGAGAAAATAAATAATATATTGTTTCAACATGTCATCCATACACTCCGTTCCTCCACTTCTACAATCCATAATTTTACTAAATACCACTAATGACCCATGGATGGATATTGACATGGTGTTAAGTGAAACAAGAATATGGACGATTGCAGTATGTCTAAACAAGGACTGTCTGTAATCGTCCATCAATAGTTAAGAAATTGTTTAATTTAATGCACATGAATTGCTTTCATTAGTGTTGTGTATTAACTTGGAATACTGTGGGTTCTTTCAGTATGTGAGTAAAAGTAACTGACCCAGCCAGGAGTCGAACCCTGGACCAAGTCGAATCCGGCTACTCGCGCCACCACATACGTGCATTTCATGCCTACGTGTTTTCCACTTACCAAGTTTAGCATATACCATCACAGAGTCAACCACTGATGAAAGCAACTGTTGAACGTAATTGTAATGCAGAATGCTGCTCTGGCAATGATTTTATTTCAGTTAACTGTATTTACGTGATCGAAACAAAATTATCAGCATAAAATTTTACATGAAAATTTTTAAAGGAAAATGCCTTACCATGTCGTTTTCGCCAATAATTCCTTTGGCTTCACCAGTTGATCACAAGCAGGAGTTCCTTGCCATCAAAATATATTGATGCATCTGCGGCAACAAAGCTCGTACAAAGAATCCCCGTAAGCAAATTGCACAATAGATTAGGAGTAGAGCAAATTTTAGAATTCTGTAAATTTGTGCTGAAAGCCCAAATGCAGCTTAAAATAAAAAAAATCTTATATGCATAGATGAATTATTGTCCCAGTTTGTATTTTTCCTGGTCCATTTTTGTAAATTTCCATGGTCCAGAATCCCATTTAGCCTGTTGGCAACAAAAACTGGCTGAGTTTTAGAATATACCATTTTGGGACAATCACGTTTGTGGAAGATATCTTTGTAGGAGGGCTTAGATCTCAGTACTAAAACGGTGCACATGAAGTGAATTTGTAACTGTGAAGAACCTTAGTATTAAAGTTGACTGAAGTATGCAATATTAAAAGCTACCAGTGTTCAGTCAAAGCTTTAATTAAAACCCTCAAATTATATAATATATTTAGATAACTACCCTATTTTTAGCATGCTTTGGTACCAAAATTTGATTACTAACAAGCATTTGTTTGACGCAGGGTGTATTCAATTCTTTGGGTTGTGATTGTTCGTATTTGTAGTTCAATTGTTTCCGAAAACTATATCCTACTTAAATCGATTAGGATATCAGGATAATCAAGAGTTATGTGTAGTTATCTGATTCACGTGCCGGCTTGTATTAGCCCATAAATTATATACTAGCTGTCGTTCTTTGAAACTATAAAGTTCACTTTAGGTTTAACAAGAAGAGTCATGAGTGCATTTTATTTTGGCGGTCGTAATAAAATTGACGTAAAAAAATTGATAATTACTGGTCTAACCCCTAGTTAAAAAGCAATTTGCAAAAATTCATAATAAGAGTATTTCTTTAATTCATTTATATTTTGAACATCACTGTAACTTTTATTATAATATAATGTATGTATCTTACAATAACTTGAAACTATGTAGTTGTATATTTTTAGTTATGTATATAGTGTATTTTTACAACTTCTACCACACAAGTCATCAAAAATTTTATTGAAAATAAAACCAAAACCATTACTTTGCTCTTCCAGTTGAACATTTTCAAGCCCAAATAGTTTCTACCTACGCAAGATCAGCATATAAAACTACAGAGTCAACCACTGATGAAAGCAACTTTTCAATGTAATTTACTTTTATCTCCTTATCAATGATACCAACGTTACCAGCAGGTAATGTGGTAACCTTCAAACTGGCAATTACCCTTTTCAAGTATTTTTTCTCGTATGTAGACTTGCCTCCTGTTAATACAGCTTTTTTCCACGCATCTAACATTTTACTGAAAAGCTCAAACATTGAGCATCCCACCAAAAATATTATATAAAGCGACCCAATTACAACAATTAATAACGCAATTGAGGAAATGAACATGGGTAAAATATGCTTTCCAAAGCCAACAATTAATGTGTTCACTTGCAGTATCATAAGTATAAATACGGATGATAAGAAGATAGTTGTGCCTTTGCATTCAAATCCATAACCGATATGTGAGATAATTATATATTCTCTATACAAATGGAATGATTCTTCAGCGGGGGGAAGTGATTTCAACACTTTGAGCATTTCTATTCTACAGATCCCTCTGTATACTGATGCAACTCCTACAACTCTTAAACTAACAGTAACAATCTGAGACATACATATAATGAACGCGTGTCTACATAATTTCAGAATCCAATATTTGTTTTCGTCCAACCGGAAATACCGGAATGCTACAATGTATGGGTCCATTTTTGAGTAAGCCGCAGCAGGTGAGACTGTCAGACCGCATCCCACAATTAAAATTGCAAGGTCGAATACTGCCAGGGCGACTATTTTATTAAAGTTGGTTGTCCCTGGCTGAAAACAAATCCAATTTTATGCATCCAATCCTTGCTATCATGACGTGTCATTTCATAAGGGTGTGTCGCCGAAATAGGCAGAATCAAAAAAGTGTCTATCAAAAACAGTATTTCAGACAAAATCATAACCCGGTAGTGATAATTTTTGGATTAAGTTCCAGTAAGTGCTCAATCTTTTGAACTAAGTGTTTAATCCATGATTATCCTTCCTTTACAAAAAACTTAATCCTTGGAATAATTTTCTGTTTTTCCGAATTTTTAAGTGCTCAGTTTACAGCTATGTTTTCTTTGTGACAAAAACACATAAAAAAACTTGGCCTAACCATAAATTTGTCAGCAAAATTACACATGTATTACGAAACATTTCTCAAACTAAAACATGCTGAAAACTGCAAGTTTTCAATACAAATGAATTTTCGGTGTCTTTGCTTTCAATAAGTGATATTCTGCTCGATGTTATAAAATAAGAGTAAGTATTTAGTCTTGTAAAATTTTTGCAGTTTCAAGCATGTCGTAAAATCTTGCCCATATTGAGGCAACTTTGTTCTCATTATTTTAAATGTTACAAAACCTCATTCTTACCATTTCGAATTATCCAATGATTTTTTTGGCTGCACCAGTTCATCACGAGAAGAAGTTCTTTGCCGTCGGAACATATCAAGGCATCTAGGGCCACAAAGCATGTGCAAAGGATCCCCAGTAGCACATTGCACAATAGATTAGGAGTTGAGCGAATTTCAGGATTTTGCAAATTAGTAGTGAAAGCCCAAGCGCAGCTCAGAATCAAAAATGTCTTATATACTGAGGAAGTAAAAAAGTACGAAAATTGGTAATTCTCAACAAATTTCCATTCTTTTTGTTTGTGATTCCATACGCAGGGGTTCCGACACCATACACGACCCAAAATACTATTTAGCCTATTGGCAGCAAACACTGGCTGAGAATTTGCAATTTTTTGCATGGAAATTTAGAATATAACTTTACATGAGCTTTAAGTGTGTACACCGAAGTACAAGGTTGTTCTAAAACACAAAGCAAATTTGACTTTGAGCTTAACTAACAAGAAAATGACTAGTCAGAAACAAACTCCCTAAATAAATATCTACCATAATCAAATTTTTAAGATCTTTAATCAAAATTCTTTACCTACGAATATATGTGAAGAACTATTGTTTTCAATTCATCTGAACTTGCAAAAAATATAAAGCCAGTTTGCATATCTGGTAAGCCGCATTATCGTAAAATTATAAATGTACCCCTCAGTGTGTACTTAAATAGTTAATTTTTATGTCCATTGACGGCGGGGTGTCTTTAGAGGGGTGGGGCGAATAAATACTTTGTGGTGTTTTTATACAAAAATTCTTATCAACGTTTTTTATCTCAATCCGTAATCCAAAGTAGGCTTGGTTATTTTGCAATAATATACTCACGGTATTTAAAACTCTTCTAAGGCAAAATAGACGAAACTATGTATTTTATTTTTACTAGCATGAGGGTATTTGTAATATTGTATAATAATGGGAAATTTAAATTAGGCGTCTAGTAGATAGGAAGTATTCCGTGAGGGTTTCGTCGGTAAACGCTGGGACGTCTATGAGGAAAGTGTGTCAGATAAGCCAATCGTATATTTTGACTTTTATGGAAGTTTTCTAAAGTGATGATTAATGAGTCTCATATTCCAATTATCAT
This sequence comes from Willowsia nigromaculata, assembly GCA_034700605.1. Lineage (NCBI taxonomy): Eukaryota > Metazoa > Arthropoda > Collembola > Entomobryomorpha > Entomobryidae > Willowsia > Willowsia nigromaculata. The sequence goes on along the minus strand of JAQIXX010003370.1, from coordinate 555 downwards.
ATCACAAAAGCATTCTTTTTATATCCAAAAAAGTTTATCAAGAATGTTAGGCAATGAGTTCATTAAGGTTTGCCCGTGGAAAGATCAGATAAATAACCTACCTATATACGTTTTTCTAGCTATATCATTTAGTTCGTTTTAAGTTACCTATAATTTAGAAGCACGAGGCAACTTTTATATTTGAAAAAAGTCACCCACCTTTAGTTCTTATCTTCTATCATTGTTTGAGATAGATCCTGCAAAGTATTCCTCACGATGCTTTTGACAATGATGATGATGTTGGAAATGTAGATGTTACATGAAGGAGAAAAATGAATTTTTATGTTTGTGATTGTGACGAGAAATAAGAGTAAATAAAAATGATGATAGTCATGAAGTTGATTGGGATAGTCAACTCAGAGGTTTTTAGTAGTTTAAAAATTGCCCCAATGCAAAAGGCAGATATTTATTAATATTTTTACAGCCAATTTGAAGAGTCAAATAAAAAAGGATAGGATAGAACACAAAGTTGAGTCAGAGGTTTTTTGTGTGCTCTGCTCAACGCGTCAAAGTAGC
>JAQIXX010003369.1:0-19999 GCA_034700605.1 Willowsia nigromaculata | reverse complement strand
TTTCTATTGGAAATCTTACGGTGATGGGACTACGAGCCTCGTCTTTCTGTTAGCGACCATTTTTATAGATAACCTATATTAATTGTGTTATCACGGTGACTGTAGATTTTGCTCTAGCTACGTTGATTTCACCTTTGTTATGCACATATTTTAATAAAAACACACTTTTGTTACTTGACATTTTCCCTGGCGTACATTTCAGAAAAATTTTGCTTACGCAACTTTTTAAAATGCTTTTGCATTGTTTGCGCATAATTTGTTTTGAGAGCGCGTGCTTTGTGGTCTATCAACAATAAAAGATGAGCAACGCATGATATTACGCGGTAAGAAAAAGAAGCAAATAAAAATTGACATGATATATAATCCACAATGCGATCCCCACGTTCATTCATTTTGTCCTTTGACATATTTAAGATATTTTTGAGTTTCAAAAGACAAGAAAAATAAAACCTCACAGGAGCAATTTCCCAATATCTTATCAGAATGAGCATGTCAGAAAGTCACCAAATGACAAAATATTCTCCCGCAGAGACAGATTCTACAGATAAGAAGGCAGAATACCATTATTTATTTTTTTACCTTGTTATATCCAACCGATTTATAAAGTATCATGTTCAGTCCCCATTTAACATTCTCTGGTATGCCTACTATTTGAAGAAGCAGATAAAATAAATCTCATTTTTATGTACACCAAATAGCTGCTGCTTTTGCTACTGTTGCTCAAAACTTGCCTGGAGATTACAAGTTTGACTGGAGGTTGGAGATGCAAGAAAAAAAGTCTACTAAGCAGATATCTCCTTCTCAATCTCTCAAGGTGAATTCAAAGGGACTTTCTCAGAGAGAAAAAAACCATCGGATAGATGTGAGAGACAAACCATGGGGAAAGCCACTTATGTACGCGTACATAATAATCCTTTGCCTTTTTACGGGATAGTAGGTAATGGTAATAATGAGGATGATGCTTTTGATATGATTACAATGATGATACTTGCCATTTTAGAGGAAAAATTCTGAAGATTGCGCATTCACTCGGTGTGTCTCCTTTATTCTATTTCTTTTCATTCCTCCACAGAATTTTTTTCCTCCTATCCACCCACACATAAAGGTAGTTACACATAAACTAAAAATGGTGGTTTGCTCTGTAGCGAGGAATCGTCTTCATAGGATAGATGAATGAATGGATGAGTTAGCGTCTTTTGAGAAAAACGAATTGGGAATCTATTGGAGTGAGATTTATACCCATAAAATGAGATTGCCTTGCTTCTTACTCTCCTCTCTGCTTTCTTCGTCCTCTTGTGGCTCTCATATTACGCTCATAACGCTAATAATAAGGCAAAAAAGGTATTCAACGATTTTTTCTAGTCTGCCACATTCACATTTTCCTCTACCTTTTTTATTTATCCAAATGCACCATCTGTGACTAACAAGCAAGATAGGTGAAGAGCTAGCAGAGGGCCAAAATCCCTCCTCTAGTATAGCTTATTTGGCATTTTTGAGGAAGAAGTACTTGATGGGTGATGGATAGAAATGAATGGAGGTAGTCCAGTGGTATTAAATAACTGGTGCTAGTGTTTTGTAGTGGGTAAGTTGAAGTCAAGATAAAAATAACAAGAAATGACTTACGCTTCGGTTCCCATCCAAAGAAGCTGACAAGATTCTGAGAATTTTGTGGGCTGTGGATTTTATGTTAATACCACAACTTACACGGCTGATCGAATGGATATGCGAAACGAACGTACATGAACATAATGTAATAGGATCACATTCAGTATTTTTCTTCAAGTGCGCAAGAGTATGCAAGAATGTTATGATCAACCATTCAAATCTGAGTGGGGTATAAGCATATAGGTTTTAGGTAATAGATTATACGGCCTTTCTCAATATCGTTTATGAAAATGTGCACCGATGCATTAAATTTCTAACATGCATCATATCACAGTGAAAAGTCTCCGTTGAGTTGATGATGCAAGAGTGAACAGGCAGACAATACTGAAGAACGATAAACATTACCAAGTGTCCAAAAGGTCACAGATTGTAAAAGTGGCTTTAAAGGGTCGTAAATTATAAGTGGAAATTGGACGATAAAATGATGGATACGACTTGTGTTTGAGGAATTGCATGATCTTCTACTATTCTCCTCACATTTTATACTTTTCTAGTTGACGCAACAGCAAAAAAAAGCTTATTATTCTTTACGACAGCGAGACGCCTACAGCCTTTATCTTGTGTAACAAATCAGGTGGGTACCATTCACCATTGTCCGTAAAAAGGATTTAAAAAGATTGAAGCAACGCAACCCTCCATATTTATAATTAAAGTAAAACATAAAGTTAATCAGGTGGATACAAATATATTTATGTACTGTACTCATCATAAGCGCAGATATATTCAAGCAACATAAATGTCTTAAGCGTAGTCATAAAAATCATTAAAATTTACACAAGTATAGGTGTGGGTGGAAAAACATCCCTTGGCTTCGAACCGGATAGGATTAAGGGTTTGTTTAAAGAGATGAAAATAACATTAACAATTCAGCATATTGAAATACTTGCTTGCATCAAATGTAAACCCAGTTCGTTATAGCATATTCGTTTTTGTCTGTTCATCATCCAAGACATTATTTTCTCACGAACTCGTCCATCGTCAACAACAGAGAACGACGACATTTGGTCGCAGTAACACTTGCAACAAATAAACGTGTGGCATAGGTATTTACCCTCTCGCCCCCCAACATCAGCACCACCCCTATTTCCAACCAACCAAACCTTCCATATTCTGTTGAAAAAATGGGGAAATATGTTTGTTGAAACTTTGTGTCTCGTTAAGTATGTCTGCGTAATAAAAGTCTGTCATAACTTTTAAAGTAGCAATTCTTGGGATTGTGCAATTCAGCAAAAATATTACTGCCACTACTGGAAAAGTGCATTGCTACTTTCATGGAATCATGCTGGTGTAGAAGGGGGGATGAATGAGGTGGAAGAGTGACAATCAATAATGAAATAGTAAAACAAGCTAAACATAGAAACGTTATGAGGGAACCGTAGACATAAATTTTGTTCAAAAGATCCAACTCCGGGTTTTTGTTTCTGGAAAATGAAAGATAGGGAGGTAATAAACAGGAGACAAACTATTGTGCATCCACTTGCAATGCATTTTTAAAACGGAAGCTGCACGGGAACAAAGAAAGGTGAAGTTGGAGAGTGTGTGTGAAGTACACTCATCGTCCGTGTGAGAATATAGCAGCATAACTCTTTTAATGAGATAGACCTTGATGTCACGAAGGGTAAACATTGTCACAAGTCCCACGCTTCCCCCATAATATCCAGCCAGAGAGAGAGTCGTAACGTTACATAATGATATTATGAAAAATTCGACGGTTTTATCAACATGCAACCATGTTGCTGCTGTGCTGCACATGCAACGGGAGAATGAAGGATGAGTGATGCCAAGCAAGCCAATATGCAATTTAAATGTTTTTCCTCTAGTAAAAACGCCAAAAGCCACACGCAACTGGGTTTTCTAGCTTGACATAACCAGCCAGGTTTTTTTTATAACTTTCATTCTTCTTCTTCCGCGTGAAGGGGCTTTGTTGTTGGCTTGACTTTGACTGCTCTTCTCTCATCTTCTCGCACCCACTCGCATTCAACTCGACACAGGCAATAAAAGTTAATGCCAGGATTGATGTTGACTTTGTATTTGCTAAGTACATTCTCCCACTCTTCAAAAATATGAGACCGTACACAAACTTTTAGTATGCGTTTTATGTACATTGAGTGGAATATGAGAAAGGTGAATTTTAAAGGCGCATTTTGCCCAATAATATTTTTTGGAATGATTAACTTTAAAACTACCAAATGCACATTTATATGAGCGAAACTAGTAACATTTTACGATTTTTTTGAGAGAACAAGTTTGCGTGTGAAGGAATATAAGTTGACAGATGATGTGTCACTTTACTACTACGAGAAAAATAATCTCATCTCTTTTTAATTGTAAAATGAACAGCATGGGAAAAGTTTTGTTTCGAGTGGGAGGGAGGAAATACGCACCCATATACCTGTGTACTAGTGTGTACACATAGTTTCACAATATTACAAAATCGACTTCCCCTACCAGTTAGCAGCACAGATATTGCATTATTATTTGTCGTAGTTTTATTTCATTCTGTCACTTCTCGTATCTTATACAATTTATCCATCACGCATCCAATTTGACATAAAAATACCAAAAAACATCAAAGTAAACTTTCTTTAACGAGCAAAAAATGAATGTGCAAAGCATATAGAACCGACTTTGAGTAGCGTTTTCGCTTTTACTGTTCAGTGTACATAGCTCAATTGGATATTGTTCAATTCTTGGCGCAACCTAAAACTCGTCAGTGTGTGTCGAGCGTTTTTATGATTTCTTGTTTGTTACGATCTTGGTTGTGGCATTGGTTGGTATTTCTGTCAGTCTGTCTCCTCGCTTAGTACTAGTTTACAAAACAACGAACAGGAAACTGAACTTTAGTAGGCAACCTGCGATACCTCACCATTATTCATTTTCAACTCTTGAAATGGATTTTTCGTTTGTTACAAAACAAACTTTTGATTTTGCGATTGTTGTTAGTTGTGGGTAACTTTTTTGCAGTCAAGTCCATGTGATGTAATGCAAACCAGAAAAAAAAACTTTTTTCCAGATTCGTTACACACTCGCCAAAGGCTTCGGCTGAGCTTTCGGGATGATATTTTTGCCAAGTAGTTCAAACTGATACATAGTTCCAAAAGTTTTACTTATATCAATGTCACCACGACTTTGCCGTTGTCGCTAACATACCTATGGGTGTATAGTTACGTGTACAACAAAACGGGGAAATCGGAATTGAAAAATTTGGATGCAATCCTATCACCATTCCATCTGTACCTATAAAAGTAACCGCGGAACAATTTAGAACGACAAGGATGAGCCACTTGTAAATGTTTTCTTGTGGATAAAAGCGGATCTTGCCCTTTTTTCTCCTCCAAGAACTGAACTGGGACTTGTGCTGATGGTCCATATAGTAGTATACTTGTATTCGGTAGATTGGATATCAATGCTCCTTACTTTCTTGATAACTCTATTCTACTTATTTTTTTCTCTTACTTTTTAGAAAAAAGTTTTTTTTGGCTTTTGACAAAAAGGGATCTAAAAGAATTTTCTCAATCCCCATGATGTCTTTCTATTGAAAATTGAAATAGTGAAATAGCTCAAGAAGCAAGATTTTTTGAGAATAGGACGAGGAAAGGACGAATGGCATGCTTTATACGGAAGCTATATATGGGAATGGCATATACACACATCTCGACTGAAAATAAAGTAATACTAAATACACATTCTCCAGAAGATAGAATGGTTAGAGAAGGCCCTGCATGAGAGCGAACTCAACTGAAGAGAATAGAGTGTATAGAAAGCAGTACCAAAAAGGAATCATTTTTTAACTCTGAAAAGCGAAAAGAAGTTAAATAAAGAAGTGGTCCGGCTCTTCTTTTTTGCTTCTTCTTTTCCTCCTGTTCTCTCTACTGTACTTGCATACATATTTCTGACAGGAAAGCCTCCGAGATCTGTCAGAATGAGCGGAATAAAAGAAATAGAAGTGAGGGCAACCTTGCTATCCCATAATAAGTTCACCTTGCTCGTTCCTTTTAAATACTGGTACGCCTTTACTTTTCTACTTCTGTCTGTCAGCCAGTCGGGATGATTCTCTTGAAAGAGAGTGAAATAAAAGGAAACTGAAGAAACGTTTTTTCGCGTCTTCGGCTTTTCTTCTTCTTTCCCTTTTAGTTTTTACAGCACCAAACCACATACAAAGAAGAACCTGTACGCACAATATTGGTATCTGAAATGGAAGGTGAGCCAGATGAATCCTGAGCAAAAGGCTCCTTCTTAAGTTTCGTTGGCACTCTTTTTTTGACTTGGAAGTGTATTTGGTTCAGTAAAGTCTTGTCATGTCTAACGACGGGATTTTGACTGGCAGATCAATGCCATCATCATGTGTTTTTTTATACTTGGCTTTTTAAAGGATGTGTCAGGTGAAGAGTAAGAATAGGAAAATGGAGTGCTCTTGGCTCTTGGATATTTTTTTATTACATTCTCTCGTTAGAAAAGGGTAAACGTATGAGGAGAAATAGATGCTCATACCTATAACGCACATTTGTGCACTATTGAAGGAAGAAGAGGCACATATATTTTGCGTTAAGTATTTTCAAACGAAATGCTCATCGTTGCGTAACAGAGCTCCTGAGAATATTATTTAGTAGTATATATTATATTATAAGAGTGCTGGTGGCCATTCAATAGACGAGGACCTCACCACCACTCTAGACAACATCAGACAACATTCAGCAACAAAAGCTTTTGCTCACCTTTTCTTTAAAGTATGAAAAAATATCTTATGCTTCCTTATTTCCTCCCGCTTCTACTTCGATAACTTAAAGGAAAATGCCAGTTTTTTTTACTAACCGTCATTCACACAGTTTAGAAGAACTGAAGTCCACAGACACGCAGCAGCTTTTAAATTTCCAAGATGTAGTGAGACACGAGTAAAGAGAGTGAAAAGGAAGAAGGAGAGGAAGAGAAGAGCCTTTTTAATATCATTTCCGTTCTCCTCACGTGCTTCTTTTTGGTCGTCCGTCGGGACTCTTTCCTGCACACCTTTTTACTCACGAGCGGTGAGTTAAGGAAGGCATGATGATGCCTTTGACTAGGTAGCAACTGGAGAGAAGTAGCAAAATATCTCTCTTCCTTTCTATATTTATTAATATAACCTATATATCTGCGAGTCCATGATATATAGGTATTTTCCTCTTGTTCATCTATGAAAAATATACAAGTCATGAAACACTGGTGGTGTCGGTGGTGGTGGTGTGTGTTGTAAACTTAGCCTAATGCAATGTGTGTATTGAGAGCTTGCTGGTTTGAGCGCTGAGTTCACAACGCAAAAAGAAACTTCCCAACGGTACGTGCTTTGTTGTCAGATAACAACATTTGGTTTATATGAACACTTCTTGCTTCATCACTTGGAACAGAAAAGCGAGAAGAGGAAAGGTGCATGAATTCTATTACTTTTTACGGAACATGCTTACTTACATCATCAGTAACAACTTGCTTGCTTCTTCTTTTCTCTTTTTCGTTGAACTTGAGTATATCAACGTGTGTTGTTACATTCCCCTTGTCAGGGAAATATACCGCCATTTTATTATTATTATTCCTTTTTTAGACCATGTCAGTTGTTTTCCGAAAAATGTAATGCGCGTACCCAATAACAAGAAACACTGACAGTAAAAATAAAACGTATAAACTACCAAAGACCTTGTACTGAATCGAGTAGGTAATCCGCTTTATTCCAGCGTGTATTTCATTTTATTGCAAGAAATTGCATTACTTTACATTGTGCTATAAAGAACCTCAGAAAATTGTTCAAGTACAATATTCTTATCTCTTACACAACTGATTACACTTTTTATACGTTTCTGTTGCTCGCTTCTTCTTCTTTTGACATAACAATTTTCCTTAAATGAAATGGTAATGTTGGCTTTCATCAATCTAACGCAGGTACATACAATCTCAATGGTCATGTAGTAGAAGATAGGGAAAATAATAAAATGAGGAAGAAAGTAAAAAAGATAAATTACTTGCAAATCTCATTTACTTTCTCGCATTGTAAATGGGCCAAGGCGAATTAGAGCGTATGTAGTTGAAGGTGAATTTATTGTAAAACGTACGTAATCCAAAGCTTTCACATGAATGTCATTCTAAAATAACTGCTTATTCAAATGAAAGCATTGAACTTGATTTTAGTGACATAATTTTTCCAGTTCTTTTATTAGTTTAGGGCTTTATCTCACTTTTCCTAATGACAGTATATAAAAGTATTGTGGATGTTGACAATAAAATATTGGTCAGCATGATTTAAGCATCTTCAAAACAGAGAGGAATTTTCATGGAAAAATTAAGCTTTACAAAGTACACGAGATGAGATTCAAAGATAAAGAAGGCCGGAGACATCGTGAGGCTGGTTGTCAGTTGAGCCTTCTCAGAAAAAATTCTCAGATTGTCTACGCTTTTGGGAAGCAAAGACAGGCAAAACAAATAAATTGGTATGGATATGTTCCCACCATCCTTCTTTATCATTTACACTTGTACTTAGAATTGTCTAGAATAAATATACATACGTGACGTTTGTTTCAAGATTAATATTTTCAAATGGTTTACTATACTGCCTGACTTTTCAGAAGGTTGACTCTTTTTTTTTCAATCTTATTTTCATTTCAAACATGTTTCCTCTTATTATTCCCTTTTATGCGCCGACATTACCGCAGTGTTTTATTTAATGAAATAAAACACCACGATATCTTGAAGCGTTAAATTAAATCTATGTTTTACTTTACGACGTGATAAGGATGACTGAAGAGTCATGAGCCATGCATGTATATGTAATGATGATATTACGATGATAGCTAAGCCACAGAAGAGAGAGATACATCTATCTTTTTGTCTTGTCTTGTCCCATTTTCTTCACAAAGGAAGACAGAATCAACGAAGGTAGTCGGCTTTTGTATTGCTCAGTGTTGGATGTATGTTTAAGGTCCTTTTGTCTGTACTAACTGCCTTTTCTAAAAGTATGCAAGACAGTATCTCATCTTAACTTTTGTACTACGCTTTTTCAAGAACGAGCAACCACTTGAAAGTTAGGAGGAGAGATATGTTTTATTCTTCTTGTTCTGCTTGCATTGCTTCTTCCAGCCTTTTTCTTATTCATCGCCGCTTCGTTTTGTCTTTTTCTTTCTCTGGAAAATTGCCTTTTAAAACTTTTCTGAAGCGCAAACATGTGTGTAAAGTGTGATAAAAAAAGTATATGTACATGAAGTGCGGGCAGGCTCAAGACAGAGAGAAAAGCGAGAGATAATATGTAATGTGAGTGCTCTTGTAAATGTGTACACTATTTTTGGCTTTTTAGTAGATTTAATTTTGAAAAATAAAACAATTTAGCAGTTTTAAAGATACATTTATTCTGTGTGTTGCCACAATGTACATTTATTTTTTCCATAAAAAGATATGATATCATTTTAATGCGCGATGTGCTCGTTGATTCTACTGTAATGAGATGGAAAAACATTAAAGGATATTATTTCATTAAATAATAAAATCTACAACAAAGGACGGAAGTATTTAAACTTTAAAGTTGCAAAACTCTGCCGCTTCGTCTTACCACAAAATATTTATTTATAAGAACCTCAACTTCCACATATGTAAAACAGGGTATAAAAAGCCAATGCATAACAAACAGCAAAGAAAAAAAAACTAATGTTTTCATGTAAAAACTTTTGCTCACATCTTAAACAGTTGTGAATGTACTAGTGAACTGTTTACAGTGAAATAAGCCATGACTGCGAAGCCACAAACGTATATGACCTGCTGTAGTCCATGCTGCTGCTACCACCACTAAATGGTTGAAACTCTGTATCAGTTTGTTCTTTCTCTTTTCATTTCACTATAAATTCCTGCTACCTACGAAGTTTCAGTTTATGCAAAAGTATAATATTCCATTTCGCATAGATATTTAGAAGCGTATAGTATAAGGCTGCTTTTAAAGCTACTTTCACTATATGGTAGTTTTGCCCATCTGACATTTAATTCTACTAAGAGATTAATGAAAAAACCGCAGTGAATAAATCCTCCTATTATTTTTCTCTGCCAGCTCGGCCATATAAGCAGAAGCATGTCAAAGGAGCATGTATTGGGGTAATAAACTCTGAGTATTTATAGCTGAGTTGGCATTTTGAGGGCGGGCGGTGGTTTGCAAAGCTGACAAATTTGTGTCTCAAACTCGAAAATGTGGTAAAATGCAATACAAGCATAACTTCCGAGTTCTGTGTCTCCAGTACTATGAATAGCCATGTTTAGGAGTTTATGAAATGGAACGTACCGGATGATCTCTGATGAATTCAAGGATGTAACACACAGACTGTCAGTAATAATGTGGTTCATTACCAAAGCCATGTATAATATTGCGATTTAGGTATTCGTAGCAGAAAAATCCTACCAACCATATCCACAACACCCAACGCCAAATGACAGAGTCGATTTAAAATGTTAAAAGAAGACACTAACAATTAGGATAAAAATAACCACGCGATCCATGATCAAACTTTATTCTCAGAGAGCATTTCCATGATTATATGTAAAGCCATAAATATTCTGCAAAAATTGCTGCAGGGCAAGTTTTATCAATTTACAACAATAAAAAGGCGGTTTACATCCATTCATCATCTACACGTTAAAGTAAATTGTAAAGAGCTAAACCCCTTACGATGATGAGTGAAGTGATATGCACATCCGCTTCTCCAGCATCGTTGTGACGTTCTGCTCTGTTTATTTTTAGATCTCACAGCACATTTTTTATTCGTAATAGGTTTTCTTTGTAAAGTAATACGCTCAGCGTTTGCAATTGCTATCGTCTATTTGCCAAGGGTATATAGAGATTAGGTGTACCAAGGTGGGTAAGTAAATACGCTAGGCAAAAATGAATTAGTTGGTCCATGAGATTACTCGAAGTGAAAAGTCAAGAGGCACGATTCTAATTAATTCAGTTGAGTGGATTACGAGAAATGGGATACCTTCACAATATATCTCCATTTTATCCATCCATACGGTAGTCCAATATTGTTAAGTGGGTTATTCGACGATACTTTACTTGTGCAAAACAACACAATATATTAGGCACTTACGTCTTATGCTTTACGCTACGTTGAGTGTGCCAGCCTCTAATTGAAGGAGTTTTTGCACAATATATTTTATTCATAAAATTATCCAGTGTCACCAGCATATGCAAACGCAATTTGAGCATGAAAAGTAAACGGCTTAGTCTGAAGACTGCGACCTATGTGCTATACGATAGTACATATTCATTAGACACACTATAATGGACACCAACACTGGCACGCATTGCCGATTTCTTCGCACGATAATTTGTAAACCTCTCCACAGCTGTCATTTTGCCATGGTCGGGAAATATATATAAAGTAAGGGCAAAAACTGTAATCGCGTAAACCATCATGAAACCAACGGTGGTGTGTGGCTCAACAACCCAACTCTTCAGCCCAACAGATAACAACGTTTAAATTTTATATTGCAGTGCAAATAAACATGATGCGTGTGCTTGTCGTCGAGAAAAGGTGCGGAAGGCGGGACATTATACTCAAATGTACAATTAAGCAGACTATGGCAGCACCACCGTTGTATCATGTACTACCACATCACCACGGTCTTCTTTCAATTTGCTAATAAACTTCCCGGACCACATGCCAAATTGGCAAAATTGGCGACGAAACACAGCCGTACAGGCTATATATAAGCGACAGCTACAACAACCCTTTTGCTTCCGCGCAATTTTATGTTGAATACAAGTGTGTAAGTTTAAACGGGAAGAGACTTTTGTCTATGCATTTGTGCCGATGATCAACATAACAAACACGCAGTTAAAACACGCTTTATTTTATAATGTATTCGACTAAAGTTCATTGCTCGTGTCGTGAGGTACTCGAAATATCTGGTGTATTCCACTTCCCACTCCTCATATACATTTACAGCATTGCTTACTAATACCAGTATTTTCATTTCGCACACAAGAGAAGCCGTAAAGTACATAGTGGCAGAAAAACAATAATTGTAATAAACAGCAAACAAACCAATTCAGTGGTGTGACATGGTGTGAAGACTCGCTGAATTGAAACACTACTTCAGAAATGGGTATAAAAGGGCAATTCTCAGAGTAGGAATTACATTTCAGCATGAACACTTCCAGGGCTCATTCATTCTCTGAGTTATTACGAGTGGATGATAATGATGTTACTTGGAAAACTAGAGACGAACGAATGCTTATATAAAACTTTACATGTACATACTTTGTTTCCCTGTTATAACGAAATTTTCATTGTGTAAATTAGAAACAGTATTAGTCTACAAGTTTCTTCAGCAGTGCAAAGTTTAGCATAAGACTGGAGAAATATCTCTGGCTTGCCAGCCTGGTTTCGGTAGGGTTTCGTCGTTGAGAGGAGAGAAACAAATTGAAATTAGGCACTTTGTCTGTAGTAGATAGCTTTCGTTTTAAAGTAGCGCAGCACTACGGACTACCGATCCGTATCTTGTAAGCACGACGAGTGCCAAATCGCAAACAATGTCTATATTATATAGATTGATTACAATAATCGAATCATTTCACAGATACTGGCTTTTCTATTTGGTTATCTGGTTATCTACTTTTTGAATATCTACACGCGCTTTCTTGTGCGTGTAGAAGCTATTTAGCCTTTTTTTCGTGAATCTTGAATCCGTCCAGCCAGCACACAATATAAGTACATCTTGAATTTATCACTTGGCCTTACACTTTCATCCTCTCTATATTGCTCTCGAAATTGTTATTGAGCTACCCTGCCAGTTAGCTATCGCATGCCAGGAAGATAATTATCACGGCAAGTTCAGATTCCAGACACAAAATCTGGTTATAGTCATCTAATGTGTCAATATATATCTTATATCATGCATAATGGCCTTTGCATGTCACTCTAAATCCTTATTTTAGAAGGAAAGTTTTGCCAATTTTGTTGGGAGTTTGTCAGCTTGAAGTCTAATAAAAAGAAATTAAACTTAAAAAAGAAACTGTATAGCAAATTAAAAATGCGAGTTTTTCTTCTCGTAGTAAAGCAGCATATAAGATACATTCTTTTATGCAAAACTATAATAACGTGTCCGTTATAATTCTCCAAGCCATTTCAATTGGCAAGATGATGAAACTAATGACAGCATAGCTTTCGAGAATGAGCCTTTCTACTTTCCAAGTGGAATCCTGTGTTTTTCTTCCTTCCGCCTTGTTTGTTTACTCACAAAAGGAAAGGATTGAACAGAAGTATTTATTATACACGCATCTCTCTATCTGGATCTTCTTGATTGCTTAACTTTGGCAAAAACAAAAAAAAAACTTTTTCTTTAGAATTGAATAAAAATGCGTAAGTTGTAGTAGTTTTTTATTAGTGCACTTTGCATGTTCGGCACAAGTATGTTGATAAGATAAATCAGTCTGCGCCAACTTTTTTTTGTTCAAACTGTGGTGAAAAAAGTCGTATAAAAACCATGTAGTTTGTCAAAATGAGGCATGGGGAACGTAAGAAAGGAATTTTTGAACACAAATGCTTTTCTTCACATGCAGTGATTTGTTTGTGCATCACATCCCAGCGTTCAAGACGCATAATTTTCAGTTCAAACTAGCAAACAAATCCAGAGTTTTTGCGGATGGATTAACTAGCTAATTTTTAATGGCTGCAGGCAATTAGGACCAAGAGACATCTCCATAAATATGCACGAGGATGGTACACACGTTTAGTTTGCTTGTGTGATAAATACACAATTTATTCAAAAGTTTGTTTCACTGACGAAGAGCAAACTATTCCATTATAAACTGTTTAATCAAAGAGGAAAATTACAGGGTGCGGGTCGACATGCACAAAAAACCAAGTGCAGGTAAGTACGGAGAATTCATTATTGGCTGGAATATTTTCAGCCCCAATTTTCAGAGAGAACATTTGCACAGAGAGGGGGAAGATAGAGAAACGATCTTCGTATTAAAATTCTTGTGCAACAGATACATCCTTATCCAATCCTAAACTCATTTATTTTGCTTTGAAGATCAGATTGAAAAAAATGAAAATCTTCCACGTAATGTAAAGCATACATACACACATATTAATTCCCTAAACTCAACCAGGGTGAATGTACATAAGTATTGTGGAAAGGTATATACTTGGCTTAAAACGATAATAACAGGCCTTTGTAAAAGGCAAGTGTAATGATTCACGCCTCTTCTGAGCATTAATTAGCAATCAAACAACCTTTTGGTCTTTCTGGTTTTGGTTTTCTTAAGATGAAAAGTTATAAGATCCAACTCAACTGGGATCTTCCTTTTCCATGCAACACGCAAAGGAGCAAAAAAACTGCTTCAGAAGAGAGGTAGAGAGATGAGATGCAAAGGCTTATGGCGCGTTACACTACATTTCATTTATGACTACCTGCCTAGGCCTGGAGTAGGCCATGTGTGGTTTTAAGTTTGAGGAAGGATGAGATGGAGGAAAGTAAAAGATGTACACATATTTAGTGCCTTCTAACGAGAGACTTTGTGTAAAGTAGGCATCTCATCGTCATCATTTTCTTCGACAACAAGAACAGTACGAAAAGATAAGTGGACGCAGATCAAAGACGCAACTGAGAAGATCACTTCATCTCATGAATATCTAATTGGATATGGAGTGGTTGTTAAAAAGGAGCACACAACATACATTACAGCCACAACCTCGCAACAAAAATGAAATTAATCTTCAACTTAAAAATATCAAGTGATGCATCCTTCCCTTCTCTGCATAAGCTATTCCAATCTATTATACATACAAAAATACCTACTCATCTCCTCCTTTCGTTCATCCTTTCCTACTACCTCCACTCCACGAGTTTCCCAAAGCAGCATTACCATGCACTTTGTTTGTCCACTTGAAACCTAAAGTTTTCTAAAGTCCAGTTTTATTACATTGTACATCCCAGCATACAAAAAAATGTTCGGAGGAATTCCTTCTGTCGTAGCTGGCGCCACACTGCCTACAACTGGCTGGCTGCATACCAAGCTTTCCTCCTTCTTGTATTATGCCCCATTGTATGCAGTTTTGAATGTGCTTAGTTTTTTCTTCTTCTGAGCATGCACATAAATGGATGAATACACAGTAAACTTGCCTCTGATGAATGCATCACAGCATGAGCTTATATATCTATCCATGTTACTGTTTGAAATCTCCTACTCGTTCGTGTAATCCAATGTGGATAGAAAAAATAAAGCATTAATTCTTCTAAAGTCTTTTGACAAGCCCTATTATTGTTCCACCACGCAGTAACTTGGAAATCCACTGTGGTGTAGTGATTGATGCTATTAGAGTGCTAGTTTTAACACTACACCAGAAACACCAGCGTAGTCTGATTCCATTGACTTGTACAGTCATCATTAACGTTTTCAAAGCAAACTAAAGAAATCAAGTTGGCTCCAGAGAACTGACAGGGATTGTGGCATTGACAGTGCCCTTTGTTGCACACTTGACTATGGCCATCTTCTTCTATATTGCAACTTTTTATTGCGTAACTTTTCCCAATACAGTCATTTATATCCTGGAGCCACGCACGCATTTTAGGAAACTGGAGAGTGGACTGACCTTATCAAAACGTATCTACCAAACTTACTCGCCATTATTATCGGATTGGTCGATAAGATTATTGTTATTACTTACATTATGCAGTTCGGAAACTTGACTTTCCCTATTTTGGCTTCATAACAATCGCCATCATACAACTCATTATATTCCTTGAAATCGCATTTTATTATTGCTGAATGTCCATCAACAAAGATGTGATGAAATCACGATAGAAGTTTCCATTATCATATGTAACGACATCAAAAATCATTATTATGTATCATCTTTCCCACATTCCAACTCCCAACAGGCGAACATGTTTTTCTCACCCGTAAAAAATAAAATGTAAATATGGCTTGTTGACCAGACCAAAATACATAAAACATTATCTCGGATACTGAAGGTGTTATATTCGGAATAGGATGGTGCTACGATAGTTAATATTTAATGAATGATTTATTAACTATATCTCTTGTGTGGACGATCTCAGTACAAGTAGACAACTGAATGCAATCGGCATTCTCACAACACAATATAGACACCGCATGCATCACATCATATCTGGCGGTATCTCATATAGCCCCAGCACAGAAGGTATTGCAGGAACAACTAGAAGCGAATGTATTTTCTCAATTGAATAAATAAGGGGAAGTTTGAAGCTAGTAATAACGGCCCAAGTGGATCCCTGCTGTGTTTCGAACAGAGGTTCATGCAAGATCTCTGGCTGAGCCTTTATTGTAGTGGTTTGTGCTTTTTTTGTTATGTCATGGAAAAAGATTGTCCAGCCACAACAGCAAATAGCAGCAGCACTCCAGAGTCACCGTGTGCTTTCCGTACGGTAATAATAATGCACCAGACACGATAATAATATTGTAATGTCTTCTCTTTAAACTTCACTTACTTAAACTTAGTCTACGAGATTTTACCTTTTGTTGCTCTCTCGAATAATGCGAGCTCGTTTGTATGGAGAAAGAAAAGGAGCGAAGAAGATCACGATGATGTGCTTGTTTGTGTGTAAATAGAGGTATGTTCTCTGTTGTTTGTGTGGGTCCGCGTGTGCGTGTGCTTTTCCTTTGGTCTCGCTCACTCGACAAAATTCACATCCACAACTACCCTCGGAGAGTTTACTGCTCCTGCTACAAAATCCTTTTGAAAAGATTTATTTTATTGGGCGTGGTATGGTGTCCCTTTAGACTCCCGTCATCTCTATCTATACACTTATGAGCTGGTTGAATGTGAATTTAAGGGAAAACATATCAAAAGCAAAAAAAGGCTCTACTCGACTTGAATCCTCTCATCTTCTACTTTAGAAGAGTACCAACAACACAGACGAAATGAGCATAATATCTGATTTTATTATTCTTATACATACGCACATTCTCTCAGAATAACGAGTTGAAAGGGGCACATATACATACACTCTGGAGGAGAATGGGAATGTTGGAAACGTGCTGTATGGAGACGGACACCAAGAAGCTAAAGTCAAGCAAAAGTAAGTAATCCAACCTTTTGGAGATTTTCAAGTGGTGTAAAGAACTGGAGATGATAGTTTGAATGACTTTCTGTGTTTGTGTGCCTGTGCGTTAGTTCTCTCCTGCTAAGCTGACCTGAAGGGCAAGGCAAACATAAAGAGAGCATAAACGAAAAGCAAAAGGGATCTAACGCATTTTTAGTGAGGTGCTGTTGGTGCTGCTGAGTGTGATTTTGATTCTGTTGATGATGATCACAATGCTTTTGCACAGCTTTATTTAAAATCAAAACACCTTTCTTGGTTGGGTGTGATAATATTACTACGAGCAGTAGGTCTGTTTCTCTACCTTCTCTGCTTCTTTTTATCTCAGAAAAGTATAATATTTGGGTGATGGTGGTTTCCTATAAAAGTTCTTTTGATGTTCGTTTGGGAAAGTTTATGCTTTCGAGTTTTCCCTGGAAAACTAGAGAATATCTGAAAATTTTTGTGTGAATGTGAATGGATATACATTTCATTACCATTTTTCTATCATCTTGTCGACTGCTGTGCTGGCGTATTTGTGTGGTATATGGAGTAATAGTTTGTGCGTAGACCTTGTGAGCACACGCTTAAAAAATCTCAAGTTTGTGAAAGATCTTTTCTGTTGTTGCCTTTTCTCTATTATTCTTTCACTTCATAATAAACCTATTAAAGTTTAAATCCAAACGCACAACACAGCAGCAGCAGCATTGATTATAACAACAGAAGCTGTCAGTGAATTTTCTCTTCAGAAGAAGAAGGAAAAATAGAAAATGGTAATCCACATTCAAACAAAAAAAAAAATGGTTGCAAACAACAGGGTGACGTTGAGTTGGGTGATTTGGTTGGGTTCGTTGTTGTCTCCACCTGCCTTTGATTCAGTTTAAGTACATTCCCAAACAATTCACAGCTACTGTTCTGTCAGCGGGCAAAAGCAGCAAAAAGAGAGTATTAAATTCAAAAAGTTCCCCTTCTTCTTATAACTATATTCATAAAGCACTGTTGACAAAAATATGTATTCTCTGAACACAATCCATGCGACATCAGAGCAGTTTACAATAAAAAAAGAAGTATCCCAAATGTGTGTACTTTATATGGAGCAAAAGCAAACAGTTCGCTGCTGCAGTTCCTTCGGCAGGAGTAAATCCACTTGAAAATCTATTATTGCCACGTTTTGAGAAGTTTATAAATCTTTCAGCAGGCGACTCAGCGATTTACAATGCTTCCTTTTTCTCCTCTCACCATCCCATTCTCTTGTCTGCTATTGCTTTTCATTTCATAAATATTTTTTCATCGACAAAAGAATATATTTGAAATACGAGAAGGAGATATACATTTATCAGATGAGTAAGAGGCATAAATGTGCACAGAGAGGAAACATTTTCATTTGTATAATATTATTATTGAAATCATGACCATCGTTGGCTGAACATGTGAAAGCCCTTAATCACAAATTCTCTCAAGTTACGTATGTGCAGTATAGGATAGGGTGAAAGACGGAGAGAAAAGCTCGCCGACAAATTATTTGGGCCATGACAGCGGGAGGAGGAGAAGGTAAGGTAGTATGAGCGGAGTATCAGAGAGTAAGCTATGGATGGAGACTTGCCATAAAAATACAAGAAAACTTTAGCACAGTGACATATCATCATTATACTTCCTTCCAAGTTCCTTGGTTTGTCGAGAGTCGAGGCAAAAAGTGGTATTCCACAGTACAAGGCAGAGAAAATGTCGAATTCGTCTTGCAATAGGCATACCCGAATGTCCAAATCTATGGTAATGCAAACACAGTTACAGCATGTTCAACTGTTTTAGACCAGTCACCTACGGAGAAGAAGGAGTAAAAAGGGAGTATTCGAAGTAGCTGTAGAAGTAGACACCAGATTGTCAGATAAAATGGCGATAACAACGATTAACGATGGATGTAGTAGTAAATGTGAAAATGGCAAAAGTTGGGCCGTGCCACTGATTTACGGCAGAGTTATCAATAAGTATGTGTGAGGAAATCACACATGGACTTTTCGTACTATATATGAATTATATACGCAATTCTACACGACGATACTGTACCTAGAATATTTTTCCCTGATGGTGGTGAGTACTTTTTACTCGAGACTCTTGCTGGCCAAGAATTCAAGTGCGGGCATGAAGAAGGGAAATAGGCGAAAATGTGTCCAAAAAACGGGGAATTGATTCAGGATGTTCGGGCAATAAAAATGCGGTGAAGTAAGTACTCACTACTGTCTTATCGTTTTATCATAATATGTAGTGTGATCGGAATCCCGACGATGATCATAGTGACCGGTAAAAGGCCACTAGTAGTCAGTAGACCAGTAGCAGAGTGTATGCCGCCGGCGTACGTGTCAACATAGAAGATGGCGAAAAGAGGAAAGCGGAAAAAAATAAGTGTGTCATTTGATATTACAAAACCACGAGAAACAGCGGCGTGCAAAGGTATAAGCCATAATAACTACTGTCATGAAAAAGACTCGGAGAAAGGAAGTTCATATGAGACGTAGTAAAACTATGGTAGTAAGATAGTACCTTCTGGGCCTTGCTAATGCTTTGGATGGGCTGAACCTCATGTCCCAAGTGTTTCCTCTCCCCCAGACATCCATCACAAACGGGGACCTTGCAGAGGATACAATATTTCCCCAGTGACTCAACCGGGTGATCCGGACATTTATACTCAAGTGGACCAGCCTTCATCTTGAGACTGGCCTTTCCCTGCGTCGCACAAACCAACGAATGTTTAGCCAATGGGCCTCTCAACGGATGGCAACTTTCACGACATTTCTCACAATAAAAAATCTCGCACTGCTCACACATCACTGACGCATTCTTTGGATTTTTCTCGCACATTTGACACTTCATGCCAAGGTTCCTAATCTCGACGTATCGGTCGACGATATTTTGCATAACCCGGTATTTTGGCAGGTTATGAGCTCCATTGTCGTCAAAATATACGGTTTTATGGCATACGGGACAAGACAGACAAAATGCTGTGGATTGGATTGGAGGAAAGAGTAAACCGTGCATATTTGGTGTGCCAACATAGCTGTTTGGTCGACTGGAGCAAACCACCACTCCAGAATCCGTTTCACTCAAAACACTCGCCTTGTCAGAATCTTCAGCTCCACTCGAAGAATTTGAACTGTGGTTACTCACTCCACTACTAATGCTGCTGTCACTCTGATTACTAGAAGATGATGGTTGGTGGTGGACTGTTGCGGTTGTTACTACAATGTGATGTGAGTGTCCATGAAAGTTTGTG
>JAQIXX010003368.1:0-20003 GCA_034700605.1 Willowsia nigromaculata | reverse complement strand
TCCAGAATGGGCGGCTGTTTTAAAAATTGGTACACAATGTCTAGACTAAGAGGAGGAGATACAGAGTTTATACCAAGGTTTGTGCCATGCACATTCAAATCTGAAAAATTCAAAGATTCAGTTCAAAGATGCAGCATAATAGAATGGAATAAAATTGGTAATGACTTGTTATGGGACAAAGATATAAAATATGACGAATTTGTAGAATCACTAAAGACTATAATTGTAAATAACCGTAAGTAACCAACATTAATTGTGTAGAAAATAGTTAAGCTATATTTATAACAGTATTACTATATGGAAATCAGCCGTGGCTGTAATTATAGTCAATTCTGCAAGTTAATTCTTGGAAATAAAGACAAATCACAAACGGTCTTTTCCGTATTTGTGATTGTCGAAATACTCGCCATTTGAGTCACGTATTAATGTCGGTAGTGATTTACCAGCTGCGTTCCAAAATGTTCTTTTACGAAGTTCAGTAGGATTTAAAAGCTGCGACATGTCAGAGCTTAAACCCTTTACTGTCGATTTTTTGCAGTAGCCCAAACAGTTGATGTAGAATGAGTTGAACTGTCCATTTTTATCCGCGTATAGTAAGACTTTTAAAGCCGGCAGATATTTTAGCATTCCGAATTCAGTTCCAAATCCCTTTGGATTGTTCTTACCAGCTAGAAATATATACAGTGTGGAAGTGGTGAATCCTAACGGTGGAAATGTGTGTAACACGAGGTCGTTAGTTATCGCAAGTTTGTAAATCGGAGTGAAAATGATGTTGTTTGGTTGAGTGTATTTTTAAATTGAAAGTGAATTTCAAGTGTTTTGTTTTGAAAGATTGGTTCAAACCGTTTGGTTACAACAATTTGCCTGATTTTTTCAAGATGAAACAAAAAGGGTCAATTTTCAATGCTGAGAGCGTGTGGAAATAAATTTGCTAAATTTCTGCGTTTGGTGTGATATTCTTAGCGAATTCTTTAGGAACTAGAAGCAAATTTTCTGGGCTTGCTAAAGCAGTTTGAAAATTGATTAAATACAAGAAATATAATGGATAAAGCTTGTAAATTCTTTTGAAAAGCATTTTCCCTTGAATTAATGTGAGCATACGTAAAGAGTATTTCGCTCAAGTCCATAGAAATAGTGATGTTATAAAAATTAAATTTATTATCCAAGCCAAGAAAAATTTGGGTTATTTCAACACGTGTTTGGGTTTGTTTAGTAGTTCAAGCTCTTAAAAGAAAGTGGGCGAAACTTCAGGAATCTGTGAATATGTTTTTGCATACGACCAGGAAATAACGTGTACGGGTTCAACATTAAATTTGCCCTGAATAAAGTTTTGACATATGGTTCAAATTTCAAAACAACTAATTATGCTTACTAGGTAACCTTTTTAGGTGAAAGTTCTAATTAGCCGATTATGTATATTTTGGGCATGAGGAATCCGAAAACGTAATCACTTTGGTGTGAAAATGCAGTTTACTAATTTTTAACAGCGTTTCAAATCTTACACTCGGCACATCTTAAGTACGGCTGACAGTTAGACCTTGCAATCATACGCACACGTTATACAACACTTCATTGCTCACACTGGAGAATTCTCTCTCCTAATTACATTCTACCGTGCTGCGCTTCTCGCATGAAGCGATGCTAATTTCGGACTCTGTTTGATTGAAAAAACTGATTTGAACAAAAAGGGCACAGAAACAGATAGAATGGTCAAAATCTAAGAGCGTTTAAAATAAATCGCTTAAATTTCGTTTGTAACTAGCGATGTAGTACAAGTTAGGAGAAATTTCTCCAGAGCGAGCAATGAAGTGTTGTAAAACGTGTAAGTATAATTGCAAGGTCTAACCGTCAGCCGTACTGCTGTACGTACCGTACCGAGATGCCGAGCGTAAGATTTGAAACGCTGTTTAAAATTAGTAAACTGCATTTCACACCAAACTGATTACATATTCGGATTTCTCATGCCCAAAATATACAGAATCGACTAATTACAACTTTCAACTCGACTATCACCTAAAAAGGTTACCTGGTTAGATTGCTACAAGAGAGATTAGCCACATGATAAGGAATATCTGACATATTAAAATATGCTTTAGTGTTTCTAACGGAAAACAAAAGCTTGAATTTTTCTCAACTTTGAATAGTTTTTTAAAACTGATTAGATATTTGCAGTAAATGTTTCTGCCACGAGCTTACCATAGTAATAATGACCTGTATTATTAAAAAATACTATATTGTTTTCATTTTCTGCTTGCTAACAATTTAATATGCATTTGTACTGATATTTATGGCATAAAATTGTATCTTTTGTTTTGTTCTGAAATTTTGCATTGCATGCAATGCATGTAGGTTTTCAAGTTTTTATCACTTTAAAGAATATTAGGTGTAGTACTCATGTGTTTTAAAACCGTTCGTTTTGAAATAAATTCGGTTGATTTGCGGGTTAGACAAGGCCACACTTGAGCAGAATGACTGTCTGCTAACTACTGGATATTCATTTTGTAATTTTAAGTAATCTCGCCTTCAGCATTTGACGCAAACAGGAATTGTTGATTGGTGGAGGAAATTCCTTGCGCTGTTGATAATCCAAATGACGTACGCACAGAGAAACGGAGACCAGATTGACGGCGGGTCGGAGTTGGATGAAGGGTTAAGTTTGAGGGACGCATCTGCAATTCTGATGATTCTTGGTGTCGGATTACTGACATCAACTTTGGTGTTTGTACTGTACGAAACACGGGCCAAGATCTTAGTATTGTATCATATTTTGGAGATGAGGTATTTTATCAAAAGGACTTCAAAGTATATGCTATTTTGGCAGACTATTTCCTGCAATTAGTGTTTATTATTCGAGTCATGTTTCTTTCCTTTTCAAATACTCCGAATACCTACAGATATTTCTCGTATATACATATTACTAAGCAAACTACAAATTGTATTATTCTAAACTCCTAGACTTAACGAGCAGCAGGACTTTGCTGTAGCATCTTTGTAATTGTATGCATGCACTGCAAAAATTTTGCATGAAATACCAATTCAAAAGCCGTATTCGTAAGTCGAAAGTCAAATCCTATTTTTTCTCCGGAATACACTTATGGATTTACTTTTTATGTATCAATTATAGAATTCCCTACCAATCAAAAGATATTTTTTTAAATTCATGACTTTTTTCTGTAACACCACACAAAAAATACCCATATTTTGCAAAAAATACTCACTTACTTTTTAAAACTCGTTCAGAGGCAATTTTTTTTATCTTTTCGAAAGAGATAAACTGACTATTTTAAGAAGAAAATTCATTAGCTTTCAAAGCTTCTTTCAGGCTTTTGAATATTTTTGGAGAAACTTCCACCATTACCAGGCTTGTGATGGAATTTTCGTAGAGTTGGCAAATCATCAATCCACAAAAAATTAATGCCAAATATCCTAGAAATTTGACAATTGTATCAGTGACTTGTTGGCCAATAAACAAGCAACAAACTTGTAGCCAAGAGTCAGCAATTTGTAAAATATTGGATTTGCGTGAATGCAAGACAACCGTTAATATTGTTATTGCTAGAACAAAAATCTACAAATCCATTTCATAACCACTTATCCAAACTTCTGGAATCGCAAATCTACTATTTTGCTCGTCCTTTTTAGTTCGTTGGGAATAAAATGGTCGTTTAGAGAGTATCATGGAAAAATGATAAGCGAAGAATCCTTCAAGGACATGTTTTCTTCCTTCGGCTTGTGAAAATTGTTTTGTTTGATGACGCAGTGCAATTTCCTGAAGCTGGGACCCCCAAATTTGAAACAGCTTAGATTCAAAATAGTTGAAATCAGATAAAGTATTAATGCTGATATTGTGAACTTGAGCAAATGTGATTGCTCCCATTATGTCCATAGCACAGTAGCGCATCTCTGATGACCGAGGTACAAGGCGACTACAAGCCAAACGGTCCTTTCTGTATTTGTGATTGTCAAAATACTCGCCATTTGAGTCACGAGTTAATGTCGGTAATGACATTAAACCTCCCATTAAAACCTAATATGGTCCTTTGGTAATATTCTGCGTTTGATGTGATACTCTTAGTAAATTCTTTACGTAGTAGTAGCAAATTTTCTGGGCTTGCTAATGTAATTTGAAAATTAAGTAAATACAAGAAATATACTAGGGGAAGCGTGTATATTCTTTTGAAAAGCATTTTCTCTTTAAAACTTGGAGCATAAGTGAGCATATGAGTGTAGCGTTCAAACCGCTGAAAGCGTTCAAGAAAGAATGACGATATAAAAATTTAATATGTAACTCAAGTGCATAAAAATTTAAGTTTGTTCAACCGTTTTCAATAGTTCAAGCTAAAGACAAGATAAACCAGAAAAAAGGTGGGCAAAACTTCAGGAATATGTTTTTAAAATGTGTTCGCATATGCTACATGAGCAAATTTCGTGTGGGTGTCCCACATTTAAGTGATCCTAACTAAAACTCTTACATATTCTTTGAATTTCAAAGCAACTAATTATGCTAAGACCACTGCATGAGATTAGCCGCAGGTTGAGGATTATTTGCCATATTATATTATGCTCTAGGGTTTGTAATGAAGAACGAAAACCTGCATTTTTCTCAACTTTTAATATTGTGTATAAATTAATAAGATATTTCTTGTAAATGTTTGTACCAGAGGCTTACCAAAGTAATGATATACCGTATTATTGAAACCGAGACGATATAGTTTTAATAGTTTACCTGCTACATATCCAATGTGCAATTTGTACTGGTATTTATTGCATGAAAATGTCTATAAAATTCTTACTCACCATGAATTAAAGTATTGTCCTTTTACTAGCAGCGAGCATGTAAACTTTTCAAATTTAATTGTTCGTATAAACTCCTCGTTTATGGACTTTCCAAAAACCTTTTGCATTGAATAGGTAATTAAAAGTAAACAAATAGCTTGCTTGAGTGCAGACTGCCAGCAGTGTTGGGGATCGGTTATCGGTAAGTTATCGTTATTTTTGTACCGATAACGATAACTTTACTGGGGATAAGCAGAATTAAATACCGATAACGATACCGATACCGGAATGCTTTTAGTAGAATGATGATTGTAAAGTTTTTTTCTTGACAATGTCAGTAAACAAATACAATCATGATTGAAAGCATTGCAAATAGGACAAAATATTTAATTTTAGATGTGTTTTATGAAGTTTTTACATAGTTTTGTCATTTTCTGCACAAAA
Source organism: Willowsia nigromaculata (assembly GCA_034700605.1). NCBI lineage: Eukaryota > Metazoa > Arthropoda > Collembola > Entomobryomorpha > Entomobryidae > Willowsia > Willowsia nigromaculata. The sequence goes on along the minus strand of JAQIXX010003368.1, from coordinate 14,783 downwards.
AGCATAGTAAAATATGACATGTGATGTATTTTTTAATGCTTAAACTTTAAAAAATTGCAGCTTCAATCAAAAATACATATAAAATTATTAGGAAAACTCGACCGAAAATGATACCGCGATTCTTATAATACCTGGAGACGTACCGATAACGATAACTTTACCGGAATAGAGGAGAATAAAATACCGATACCGATAACTTTACCGGGATAGAGAAAAATAAAATACCGATAACGATAAAGATACCGTAGCCACATGCCTATCCCCAACACTGTATTAGACGTGCCAGTATAGAGAATAATGACGAGCAAGTGGACGTTTAAATGCTGGTTTCGTTTAAATATTCATTTGGTATTCAGGCTTGTTCAATAACATTTATGTATTCATCCATGTAAGTTGTTCTCTGTTCTGACATGATAGAAAGAGATGGGGATAGAAACAAGAACGCTTCATCATCAATTTATTGTATGATTATGCACTATCTCCAAAAATCTATTCTTTTTTAGTCAGTACTCCAAAGCAAGTAGGCAGTATAACATTCTCACTATCAATTGCATGCAACTGGTTAAGGTGGTGGGGGATGATGAGAGTGACTGGGTGAGAATTGAGAATCAGAGACAAGACAGTCAGAAAATAAAAAAGAAAGGATATGCACAATAAGCACAATGCATTTTCTGCTGGTTGGGATTTTTGGAGAAATATCTATGCATCTTTACTACATAGTTTGAGACTGCATTTTTAATACTTGAGTAGAATATGAAGACAAGTCTTGAGACTCTTGAGACGACTCCTTCACCAGTCTCCATGTGTTGTTCAAACATGGAATGAAATGCCTTTAGAGTCTTCATGTCCGACTATTCTCGTCAGTCACTGATTCAGGGAAAAGCAAAGTTAATACGCAATAATCTTCATAAGTTGCGATAGGTGCGATGTATGCGTTGCGTGTTCCTTGGTTTAAAAAGTTTATTTTTGTGGCTGTGTATATTTTTGGGTGACTAGGACTCTTTTCCTTTTTGGGGTTTGGACTGCTGGAGATGAGATAATGATTTGTATTTGTTGTGCTGCTGTGCTACTTACTACTCATCGTCTGGTCTATTGAAAGAAGTACTCAGTTACTCCATTCAATTCTCCATTCATCCATCCTCAAATCCTCGTCCCCCTTTTCCGTTTCTAGTTAAAGAGGTTTTTTTGTGAATCGTCGTAAGTGGAATGTGAAACTGCTCCTGTTTGTACGTCGCAACGTCGCCCTGATCTGTTGCATGTACTTTGTTCACGTTTGTGTCCGCCTTCCACTACTGCTCCTTGTTTAATAGGAGGGTCTCCTCATGGTTTTAGATTCATTTCTTGGGAAAAATATAAGATCTTATAATCACTGAATCATGGTGAGTTTGTAGTTTGGTTTTTATTTACTCAAATGTAGTACCAGCCGCAGCGCAGATGTGACGAAAAAGGATTTCCTTTCATTTTATTAGCCTCAAAACTTTAAAAAGAAAGAAAAGTGTTTGGAGACCCAAATTCGGTTTTTGTCAAGGGTTGGCATTACTGGAGTGTTTGAAGTCGCATGTTTATGTGTGCGACGCTTCTCTGTGAGATTTTTGATGAGTCATGCAGTTTCATAAACATTTGCAGTGATAGTTTCTGGAAATGGTACAGTTTTCATTTTGTGGTGAATGTGAGTATCTGTTGTTGATTTAGTTTTCCTAGAAAGAGTGTAAGTTATTCTTTGTTTCTACTTCTACTTTTTAAGTGATTTGTACTTGTGGCCAAATAGCATAGAAAGTTTTCAAAAATTAGCTACTCAAACATGTATTTAGGTTGAATATCTTTTTCGGCTCAGTCTGGCATTATGTGCAAAGTTCAAATCGTTTAACCCTTTAATTAAATGATTTGACTGCAGGGAAAGAAAAGGGTTATGCCGATTGCCTTCGGTTAGTTAATGTTGGTGCAACTTTGTAAAAATATTATAGAAGCCAACAACCCTTTATATGCCTTTTCCTCCGAGTAATCTATTTCTCAATCTTTGAAATGCGTAGCATTTCTATTTAGTGCATGAATACGCCAAAGGTAAGGCATAAAGTCGGTGCGCTGGGTATGCATTTCATATTCCTCCTTAATCCTCACCAGCCATCATCATTCTGCTACATTGTGTGGCTTTTTCTTTACGTGTGGAGGATTTTGCGAAATCAAAAGGTGTTTTTAGAGATACCTGTGCCGTACATTAATGACTGATAGATGATGATTCTGAATTAAACTCCCATAAAACCTGTTTCATTGAACTTGTTTGCAAAATATGAATAATAAGTAAACAACACAAATATATAGCTTGTAAACTATACATATCTATGTATGCAATATTCTTGATGATATATTGATGAATGACGTTGTTTGGTGGTATCAACAACCGTAGTTCAGGTTCAGGTGGCCACTGTGAAGGGACTTAAAGCTAGAAAGCTATAACCTGTGGTTGTAAAAACGATCATTAATTTACTTTGGCAAAGACACATATGAATGGAAGATTAGTTTTATAAATTGGCTTACAAATTGGATATCGGCTGCATTTATATTATGCAACCTGTAAGCTCAAAGTTATTCTACAATTTGCATATTTTCATTCATAAAAAATTATATGTTCCTTCAAGTTTCAGGTGTGTGAATACGATTTCTTTTCATTTTACTTTGATATTAAGGTAATGGACTAATTGCTCATGCGAAATATCTAGGTTGTATATACATTTCAAATTGTGTTTAGCCACTAGTGGTGAAAGCAGCAGTGTGGCGTTTAGTCTTTAATGAGTGAAGTGTAAAAGTTGGCGCTGAGACGTTAATTGTGTCTGTTTGACGTGAATTTTGGCTTTAAAAACAATGCATGAAAACATTCATGCAATTTTTACTTTGCTTTTTGTACCGCATGATTTTCGCTGAAAAGATCTAACATTACTTGTAAAAGCCGCAATTCTAAAATTCATGGAAAATAGACTTCGGTTCAGAATCTCTGGTTTCAATATATATTACGCTGTGTTTAATATTTACACAAATTACCAAGCTTCCATCTGACTAATCATAGGGAAAAGCCACAGTTTAGATTGTAGCCACGTCAAAACTAAAAATTACACACACATACAAAAAACCTACACACAAAATTTACTCCTACCACCACACATCCATAATCATCTCAATCTTGTATTTGCAATATGTAAACTCTAACACTGATAGTGAGTTGTTTTTGGTGAGAGTTATGTTTATACAAGAAGTCCTTTAAAAAGCTAAAGCTAAAGGCTTATATACAGTGCTTGTGTGTTTGTGACTTTGTAGTAATAATAAATATTAAGCTCATTTGAAAAAATAAGCCGTGTAAATTACTGGAACGCAGTAATATGTATGAGCGCTGTGCTTTTTTCCAACTATATTTTTTAGCTGTAGAATCAACAGTGTTTTATTTATGCATGATGCTCACATTGTAAAAAAAGCTATACCTAGCTAAAACTATTCACATTTTATAATATGCTTTAATGCCTTTCCTGAACAGATATGTTCAATTTACCACAAACACTCGCTCACTCAAGTTCACAAGGAAAACACTGTTCTTGATTCTTGACTTTGATCATTCAAGTTTCGTTAAATCATCTCGTCATCAAACACACTCGGTTTTCGTGGTAATGCTCTTTGAGTGTATAAGTATTTTGTATGTGACTCAACAACTAATAGTGTCAGAGTAAGAGTTGTGACTGTGACATTTTTTTATTTTGAGATTATGTGTATCTCGTGCTCCCTCATGTGACCTTTAAATTGATAAGAGGAATTTTTATTTGGTACTGCTGAGCTCTTCGATTTTCTTTTCAATGCATAATGTCATACGCCATGCCACCAAGAAGATCATGTTTAGAAGTGCAATTACGTACATTTACAGTCGATAAATCAAATGAGGAGGTAACGCAAAGAATTATCCAGACAGTTTTATAAAGATATATAATCCTTAATACAAATATGCAACATTTGGGCTGCAACATCAATATCATCTTATGCGAAATACGAGATTTGCTTGGTATATGCTTTAAAATTATCCAGCTCATGTGCGTGTGTGTCGCGTTATCTCAGATTCTTTTTATAATTTGCATCAGCACATGAGGAGGTAGAGATATTATGAGAGTGGATTTTGTTTTTGACTTCTTTGTCGCTGATTATGGTGGACTGAAGATCAAAAAATCTTTATTTATTTTTGTGTCGTGACAAGCAACATGTGTAAGCGTGTGTGTGGTCCACTGTAATATCCTTCAAATACAATGTAAATGTTGCTCTCTTTTGCTTACGACATGATTTTAATTTGAAGAGCTAATAATAAGAAGTTGTGTCAAAATTGCGTAAATTTACTTAATGTATGACAAGATTTCCGCAGTCACCGCCACCACATAAAAAGCCAATCTCGTAAAAGCCATACAAAAGTTTATGGGCACAGAAGGAGAGGCTTACATAAAAAATGTTTATGTAAGGTAAACTATAAATAATATATTAAGTATACATGCATTTTAGGTAGATTAAAATAGAGAAATACCATTATTTAGTTGGCTTACATTCATAAAGACTGAATACAGTAAAGTTTGTCGCTAAAAATAGTACTATCTACTACATTTTTCCGTACTACTACGTCTTCTGGGTTTATAAAGTTGGGCGATGGAACGATATTCATAAAAATAATAGTTGAGATTTTACTACAGTTTATATGGATTTGTATGAATGAATGTATAATATTTACTTATCCAACACATTCTTGGTCCACAAAGTATACGGGAGTAAGTGTTTGAAGTTTGATTTGTCCTAAATAACCTTAATGAATACAACTTGTTATTTTTTTTTCAAAGAAATGATGCTTATTTATGCATAAAAATGTCCACATTGTTTACTGTCAACTGTCAATTCTGAGAAACTATGAAACGCCAGCAAAACTCCCATTAAATTAAAGACTCGTTGTCTTAAACAACTGACAATTGTAGTATTGTCCAAATATTTTGAATGCCTAGTAATTGACCTACTTTAATTAAATAAACGTTTATATGCTTTCAAGACATGTGTATTCACTTAGCTTACTTATAAATGAGCAGGTTTTTTACAAACTGACTGCCAATATTTGCTAGCAAGAGGTAATCAAACATGTGGCAGGAAATAAAATATTAATCATAATGTTTAATTAAACATTGGCTTGTTTTGGATAGGTATATCGGTTGATGAAAGTTAACAACCAGAAAGAGTTTTATATCATTTCTCTTCCCCACTTTTCATGCAATCTTGGTTCCAGCGTTTTTCATCCATTTCATGCTGCTGCATACAAATTCAACATTTGAAACGCAATTCTCCACCACATTTTCCATTGTTTCATGTATTTGATTTTTTTATTTCTTTCACAGATAAACTGAAGAAGGGGGACGGAGTAACAGGCTCCAGTTGTTCCTCGATACACACCAGCAGTACATCAACCACAGCAAAAACTGGAGGGACCGGTGCTGGTGCAGCATCAAACAGTACGAATGGTGGTGGTGGTACAACAATCCCCAAGTCCATTTCCGGTGTGGACTTTTCATCCCATCCACCACCATCATCCTCTGCATTGTTATTAGGAGGATACAATAAGAACCAACAGTGCAGTAATCATCACCATCATCCCCTTCTCCACTACAGCAACGGGAATCACAGCATATCCAGTTGTTTATCACACAACCAACATCAAAAGAATCAGAACAATAGAAATATCATGAGCGGCTGTGGTGGCAGCAATGGTGGAACAGAAACGAGCAGTAACGCCGTCGCTTCAACAACAACTTGTTCGTCGGGGAATGGCAATCCAAACATTAAACTTGTACGCTCTTCCTCTATGGATGAGTTGAGACCAACAGGTGGCTGAAAATATCTTTTTTGTTCTTTAATTATATACCTATAAAATTTTCATTCTACAGCACATTGTATTACCATTATTGTCCTTTGATTGTTTTAACAACCAAACAAAATCTAGTAATTTGAAAATGATCATTTTTCCATACATGCATGCATTAAGGTTAAGATGCATGAGTGAATCTTTACTCATAAGTTTTCTCGGAAAAAGTAGTTACAAAAATGAAAAATAAATGTGATATGATATTAAAATACACACGGCAAACAAACTCAATGCATTAAAGTCCTTTTGTCTGTGTGAATCCGACTGTAGACTGATTCCATAACATTCTCAGGGATTGAATTACTTGCTCCTGCAATAAAATCATCATCATTATATGCATGCTTGATCAATGCTCATCATAAAAATTAAGAAGCACACAAAAAAGCCATTCCTGTTTGATACTATATACTTATATATATGGGATGAAATTAAGTATGAAATTTGAGGAGACAGAAAAAGAATATCATTATCATTACGAATGAATAGGCAAACATTCCTCCATGAAGTATCAAGTTAATTTGCTCGAAAACTTGTATTGGGAAAATGAAAACTCAGCTGAATCGCTGCATGGAGCACATGTGTTTTTTATATGTATGTGTGTGGCCAAAGTGCATGGTGGTGTAGTGCCAAGATTGAGAGAGGGAGAACCAGGGCCAAGTTTATCGCATTTGTATACTAAACTATTTTGTATATATTCAGACAATGTCTAGATAAAAAGACGTGGTTCTCTCTTTTCTTTCTGTGATATATGGCAATTGAGATGTCTAAAATACGTGAGAACGAACAAAAAGACGCTGCTTCTCTATATGCATGTTTGCGACACTTGTTGTTTAAAAGACGCAATCAAAACCTGTATGCTGTTCCATTCAGTTTCGTTTATTAAAAACGTTTCTGTGCATGAAACGCACAGATAATATGAATAAGGTGCTTTGTGGGCCTACGTGGTTTATTGCAACCTTTGAGCTAACGTTTAATTTTCCTTGTTTGCATGTATTACGAATAAAAATTAGCAGATTGTGGCATAAGCTATGCTGAAATGTACAAAAGAACAACGATATTACTATTATGATGGAAGATTCTTCTAAAAAAAACTGGTATTCGCTCCTGGCATTGTTGTCGTTAGGATGATCTCATATGAACCCTATCCTCTCAGTGGTAACTGGTAATACGTTTTGCACTTGTTGCATTTGCAATCTTCTTCTTAGCGAGTTAAGAAATCGAAGTGGGGAATACAAGGCAAGGTTATTATTTTTGGCATCTTACGTAATTGAACGGAAAGTGAATGGAGAAGTGAGATTAGCTGTGTAAAAGTACGTAGGGTATAAAAAGTATAGCAAGTAAGATACTTTTATTGAAGTCAATACTTTGCATGAGTGCTCAGCGACCCATGAGATGGATATTTTATGAGACGTTTATTGTGGCTGTGAGGAGGAGGAGATGCAGACGTTATAGGTTCCTTTCAATGATGTATTTTATGACTTTTCCATATTTTGTTGGATAGATTTGAAAACTATTTAACTTTAGGCATTTTAATAGCATAATCAATGAATTGCGTCTGTGAAACGTTCAGTAGAAGCAGATATAGTGTAAAAAATTGACCATTAAAAATACTTGACTAGAATCTCTTAGAGAGCCAGTAATTTTTGTTGATCCAACTTAAAATTTTGTCATCCTCCGGTCATGTTTGTTAGTAAAAAAATACTAGAACTGCTAAAAAACAATGAAAATGCAATAAAATTCAAGGCACGTGGTTAGGGAATGATCAGAATTACAACTTGTTTATCATCATATTCTATGCATTTAACATTTGTGATGTGATACTCCTACTTTTCTACTTACAAATAGTTGTGTGCAAATCGTGTCAAATTGCTTTGCAAAACGAAATGACAGTTGAATACATTTTGCCTCATTTCACAGAAAAATTTGCACTTTCATGTCTACAAAAGTTGGCTTAAACTTAAATCGTACCCAGGCGAGTGTTTCCACTTTGAATTTGAATGATGAAAATTGTTTTGATTGTAATATTTTCAAGTTGTGTGTGAATGTGTTGATTTTATACTCACCCTGTTCAATCAATATAGGATCATCTTGTTGCCCTGAAAGTGTCTAGAAACATGTTGAAAACTATCTTTATTAGCACAAATCACACTCCTTCTACATTATAGCTCTATCAAAATGTTAAGCAAAACCCTATCGTTCTTTCTTCCAATCTGTAAAAAATACTGCGGAATCTGTCACTCTGTTCTTGTCTTTTAAATGAATTTGATTAACATGTGGGTGCAGTTTTACATAAGACGAAACACTTTGTTGTCTGCTTGTTTATATGAGATGATGATGGCTTTCGGTAGGTATTAAAGTGAAAAAGGATGAGGTGCTGCTCCCAAACCCAGATTATTATTATCATCATCCTCACAGAGCATGAAATTAAATGGCAATAAATACAAAACTTAATATTCATCTGCTCTGGATTGATCTATTTAGCCTGTAAGAAATCAGAATGTCAGACATGAAGAATTAGACCTCTTGTGTGGATCATTATCATCATCAACAGCGTCGATGATGATGATGTGGCCCATATGTCTTCAAGTGTCAGGGGCAAATTATCGCTTTTTTTCGTTTTGATTACACAAGCAAAAGAACCAACCCCTCCAAACAAATAGCATCACAAAAAATGTATGTATCTTCGTGTGGGCACTAAACAGGGCGATAATTATATCTCATAATTTGGGTATAACACCAACCCAACTACATTATTACATTTATTACAATATAACACATTTATTGACTCTTTCTGCTTATATACACTGTGACCTATTATACTGAATACTCGTCAATACATTCATCCTTTTATTTTAGCAATGAGCGTTTGTCAAATGTACAGCACAATTGACTTTGAAAGTCACAAACAACTGAAATGGTCCATTTGTTGCCTTTTTATATATGGATAAAATGGACAGGGGGTTGTGCAAGCACATTAGTTGTACTCTTAATCATTCTTCTTTGTAGCTATTTTCTTTAGTGAAATGAACCGTGGTCATGATGTTAGTTTGTTACGGGAGAAGATGCGCATCCATAATAAATGAACGGTCGTTCGCCATTGAATTGGCTTACAATCGGAGAGCTACAACAACGTATGAATGTATGTATTGGTAGGTAGATAATATATTAATGGTATAGATTCAGTCCATTCTGGTGATGACGTTGGTGACTGGTTAAAAATCATACGCAAAATGGCAGGGATATGGCTTACGATGTTGAAATGTCTTCAGAGTAATCAGTTCTCTTGGTGTGCTGCACAATATCACTAGCCAATTGAACAAAGTACACAAGGAGGAGTACATCAATAAAATTTTCAAGAGATTCACAAATGTAGGATGCATACGTGCTACGGTCATTGGAACAGCTTATCGTAAGACTGGTTTTGTGCTCTGATGGACAGTGCTTATCCAGCAGTGTATGGGATACGTAGTTGCAACTTTGCAACACGAGCTATTATTATATATGTACTAAAACCTGGATTTCTTTTTGATTAATTACAGAGGAACACTGGTACTCGGCAGACTCTGACACAGAGCCTGACTCTCTAACCGCCATAATCCCACCACCACCACAGTCCGGATCGTCCAATAATTTAGACAACTGTTGTGCTACTAATAATAGCGGAAATAATCCTTCCTCATTATCATCATCCTCTGGAGGAGATCTCAGTGTGACAGTGATTGATCAAGGGGAAAAGAGTGTGAACGGTGGTGGTGTTTGTTGCAGTGGCAATTGTTGCGCTAATAACAACGGGGATAGTGGTCTCTGCAGTGGGGGAAGCAGTAATAGTAGTGGCAGTGGTAGCAGTAATGCTGTAGGAAATATTTATACGAACAGCCCAAATGGTGTCAACAATAATCTCAGTGCTCAGTCCTCCAGTGGTGGAAATTGCGTCAATACGATTAACGGCTGTGGTGGGGGTGTCGTGGGAGGAGGTATCGGAACCCTGCCGAGCTCTGCGGAGAATGGGACTATTAGAATGGATGTTGTGTAAGTGAACTTATTTTGACTTTTTAAAACCAAGTAATTTGTAATTTCTAATAGATGTAAACAATGATAAAACAAATATACAAGAAATTGTTCACCAAAAACTAAGATAACGATAATTACGCACACTTTGTCTTCCCACTTAAAAGCAAGCTCTGTGTATATTATCTAGTTAATGGATAGTCGGCATCGGCATTTTCTTCTGTTGAGTTTGTTTACGCAATTATGTCAAAAACCTTGAATTTATTTGTCCTCTTGTTCCTTCATTTTTCGTTTGCATCATGAGCTATGTAGAAATTATTTTGCATGGAAAAAGATACCCAGAAACCCAAGGATATTAATTACAGCACATCATATTTGTATAGTTAGTAGGAGTAACTATAAAAATCCATATACACCTATTGCATATTTCAGCACTATTTTTCATTGTAATAATCAGTAGTGTAAAAATCTGCCTTGTCTTCAGTTAGTTTTTATAATGATGATGAGCTAGCTTTTGTGTGCCCTTGGAATTACAAGTGAAATATACGCTTGCCGCATGTCATAAAATTATTTATGTGAAGATATATACGCAATGGCAATAATATACACTTAAACACTCGTGATGAAACTTCATGAAAAACTGCTTAGTTTCTAGAGTTGCTCGTTGCTTGTATAAACTTGTATACACAAAAATCTTCCAAAAGAGATTCTCGATTCTCGACTGGCTCGTTCTCTACATTTTTTATCACCTTGCCTTGTCATTTCATTTTTCCATTGCATGTCTATGTGACAGCTTTGTAATATGTAGTCCAGCAGCAGCAGCCGCGTCGCCAAACAAGATGGTGTTGGCCACAGGCTACGTACATGTTATCTTTGTAAGAAGAAGGCATACGGTCAGGGCTGGTTGGTTTTAGAATGACCAGTTGCTCAGTAATCTTTTGCTGGAAAAATACATGGGAAGAATGAAGAATTCAAGATCATTCAATTTTTGCTTCTCATGATATTTTACAAAAAATCAACCCCCATCCTTTTCATATATATGGTTCAGCTGCTGCCTTTTGAATGTTAGCACAAAAATTCGCATTTTGTATGTGTTATTAGAAGAGGTAGGATAGCAGATTATTTTAGGTACCATGAACTGCAAGCTCGTCTTTTTGTTCTACCCGAGTCTCAGAAGGGGGATTGTTGCAAAAAAAAAGAACAGCAAGGGAGAGAGTGGAGATCGTTGTCAAAGACAGTGCTTCTTTGAAAACGTAAAGAATAGAATTCAACCGTGCGAAACATGTTGGGGGTTAAAGTCTGGTGTGCATGATAAGGAGGGGAGATACACTGATGAGGTGATGATTCATCGTTGCAGAATTTTCTGTTGAAAATTCAATTCAAGTTTGTCTGACTTCCTTGCTGGTCCTGGCGGCAGCGGCAGTTAAGATAATGTAGGGTGAACGTATTGTTTCTTTCTTTTTTATCAGTTATAGGAATCTGACCAAAGTTCCTCCTACAACAAAAATATCCAAAAAAATATATTATTGTAGTTTTCAAGAAAATAAGACTGTTACAAGGATTTTTCAGACACTATGACTAGCAATTTTGTTGGGGAATGCATGATGAGTCATCATAGTCATTATAGCAGCGGCGTGTGTGGTACCGTCTCGATCCCGCAGCAGGAAGGTCTGGGCAACTGACTGAAGTTTGTTACTGATGATGTTATAAAAATTATGGTTTTATGAGCTGCAAAGAGTAATTTTCAGTTGAAGAACAAGATTCCATTTTTGGAATGTATCTAAAGTTCCAAGTAGGCAATATTCGTGTAGTTAAATTTGTGCTTCTTGTACGGTAAATGCTTACATGAAGGTAGCTGCTGCTGCATGTCGTTGGGATTCATAAATGTCTTCTTAAAATTCAATAATTTCACATTGACAGTACAATGGAAACGACATGTAAGGAGATGCAGTGAATGTTTGCGCAATCATGTTAATTTATTTTCAGCTTATAAAAATGTTTGTTTGTGTAAACGCCATTGTCTTCGGCATTATAATACTTTTATCGTTACATACCACTGCTATATTTGTCAGACTAAACTTGATCTCCTTTCATTTGTAATTTATATATAAAAATAAACATAAAATCTCTGCAACCATGCATATGTTTGTGTTTGTGAAAAACCTTAAGCGCAATGCAGCAGTTAAGGTAAATGGTAGCAAATTGCAGTGAAAGCTGAAGATATTTCTTTCTGGCAATCTTTGTGGCTGCAGCTTTTTTCCAGTCATCAAGACTAAAATACAATTGGAGATCAACTGAACTGAGCAAGAAAAAACGCAGTTTTCATTGACAAATCAGCAATAATGCCTTATAAAAGTAAATAGTAAAAGTGCAATGTCTTCTGTTTGAAAGCAAACCTAACCTACGCATTTGCATATTCGAATTTATAAGTAGGCAAGTATTCCGCTAAACTGCTGTTGACAAAAGTCAAGCAACCCTTTAAATGTAGCCTATTGTAAATATACACAAGCATCATCAGCTTAGAAAAACTGGAGGCAAGCAGATAAGTATAAATAATAGAAAAGTCGAACCGAACCGCTTATCATTTGCAAATGAAGTTATCCAAGTAAAGTGTTTGATAAAAAGTTTGATTTGATCTCACAATTCGCTAGTGTGTTATTTGTAAATGACGGCACACTTCCAAGAGAGAATGCTATGCTTAGTATAACTGTACCTTGTCAGAGTTGTCAGAGTGTCACTGATACACTAAATCCTCCTTCAAGTTGATGATTTCCACAGAACTGCTAAAATAGTTATGCGTCATACGAATGCACAATATTTGATATTTGGCAATGCGATTATTAGCTTGTTAGTAGGCTCTGGCGTGAAGAGTGTTTGGCAAAGTGGCTTCCATTCTGCCAGTTTTAGTTTTCAAGAGAACCGTTTAGAAACAATGTACAATGTAGTGACAGGTAGGCTAACAATTTCTTAGAAAACATGCACAAACAGTTGACAGACTGACAGGGTTAATGTTGACGGGAACTTGATAGAAAGAAAACATTAATTCCGCAGTGGACTCCCCGGAAAGAGGTGTTTGGTCATATTTGACTTTGAGGCGGAGTCCTATTAGGTCACAACGTGTGAACATAATGTAAGAATCAGTGTTTTCGCGAACGTGAGAAAAGCCACATCATCGTTAGCTTTAGAAAGTGTTCTCTCGAGCCAAGTCATGATTTTTCATGGTTTCTCAAACTCCTGCTTTGATTATTTACTCAAATATAAAATTTCACTATGCTTCTTTCATTGCAGCTCCTCAACGATCATTCCTGACGCCCCAAAAGCCCCGAAATTCCGTCGAGGGACTCAAGGACTGAAAGATAAATGGCGTGAATCTTGGAGCCACTCAAAAACCCTATCAAAAAACAATATGGAAGAGGAGAACCGTCTTCTGAGGTGGTTTTCCCTGCGGAAAAATTCCGCCACTTTGGACGCCTCCGCTACACACACAAACAATCATCGGCACAGCACACTTCCTCAGTTGACAGAGGAAGACCTGAAAAGAATTAGCTTTATGGAGGATGAGGAGGGCTACTGGCCGCGACGCACTGTGCAACCACCCAGCCTCCCACCTCCACCACCAGATCTTTCCTCAGATCAAATCACTCGGAGACACATAATCGCTGCCATTGTTCACAGTGAAAACAGCTACGTAGCTGCTCTTCAGCGTCTAGTCAATGTGAGTAAAATGAAAATAAAATATGAATTAAATGCAATAAATTACATGGAGGATAGTGCGGCAAAGTGGTGACAGGATATGCTTCAGCCCATTTTTCAAACGTCACGTTTATTCCTTACCGCAATTAATTTCTATTACGATTTTTTTGTACTAAAAAAATGCAATTTTAAAACGATAAATTTTACATGAACACTTTTTGTCCGCAAGGGACCATTTTTCTGCTCAGCGAGAGAACATCAATCATTCTGATATATTCAATCTGCATCGTATTTTCTATCGAGAAAAAAAACTAAATATTTTGGGTGCTGGTGTTTGTTGCTACTTTTTCTAGTGCTGTTCCACATATCAACAGTAAAAGTTTTGTCACGTGTCACTTTCGGAAAGAGCCACCATAAATTTTTCTTGCGTTCCAAGAAAACTTGCTCAGGGAAAATTATCAGTACTAGTCAATCTTTATGATGCGTGCAGAGAAATACGTGCGTGTATGCCTGCACCCGTATCACCATATCTCTATGAGTAAATATTTTGGTGAATCCACTTGATTTACAATGCAATGCAAAAATAATTTAATGTTTTTGTGTGCTTCCGTGTTTTTCTACAGGAATATAAAAAACCTTTGGAATGCAGTCACCCGGCAATGCTGAGCCATTCCAAGATATCTTCAATATTTCATCGTGTGCCTGAGATCCTCCAATGTCACTCCCTGTTCCGCATTGCCCTCGCAGAATGTGTTCGACGATGGGATGCCGAGGAGAAGATTGGCGACGTGTTTGTAGCTTCCTTCTCGAAAAGCCTAGTCCTGGATGTGTACTCCGAGTTCATTAACAATTTTGGCACGGCAATGGAGACAGCGAAATTGGAGGCGAGGAGGAAAAGTGCGTTTGCTGAGTTTCTCAAAGTTAAGCAGATGACGGCTCATGACAGGCTCTCTTTGTTTGGATTGATGGTGAAGCCTGTACAGAGGTTTCCACAGTTTATCCTCCTTCTCCAGGTATGCAAGAAAAAAAAACCATGAAGAAACTTGAAAATATGTTTTCCAACTTTTTTCTCTAGTTTCATTATGAACCAGCCATTGTAACAACAGTTGAAAAAGCTAGCCGAATCACATGAATTAATTAATTTAATTAATAATTTAATCCA